>MVJL01010366.1:0-90185 GCA_002156465.1 Macrocentrus cingulum
AAAAAAATCAACTATGCGTACCCTGTATGAGAAAAACGCAGAAAATATTGTCTGGATCAAGCTACAGGTAAATAACAATAAAAAACATATATCAACATCATGTCAATTTTTGACGGCAAATTATTAAATAACAACTTCCCCGGGGGGTTTGGGCAGATGACAGGCTTAGATCCAGACACTGATACGATCCTCGAAGCTTCCTGTCAAGTCACCAATTCTGAACTCACATCGGCAAGCACAATTCACCACGATGTTATTCATCAAACTGACGAAACTTTGAGAAAGATGAACAGCTGGTGCCAAGATAAACATCGTTCGGTTTGTCTATGTTTTTCGACTATTTTTTATACTCTAATATAAATTTTTCTCAACAAAATATATTTTATTCGAGAAGAATGGACTGAAACAAGCAGTTATCAATAGCCGAACAAGCATGAAGGATGCAGAAATGAATCTTATAAAGTTTATCAGTAAATATGCACCTGAAAAATCTTGTCCAATTGCCGGCAACTCGATTTACACTGATTTAATGTTCCTAAAAAAACATATGCCAACTGTGGTCGAGTATTTAAGTGACAAGATAATCGATGTGACAACTGTTGTTGAACTGTGTCGGTAAGTAAAAAATTTACATGAATAAACCGTCAAAATATCTATAAAAATAATGATTAATTCTTTTAGACACGTGAATTATTCTGCTTTTCGTGGGGGACCTCGTAGACGCACTAATTTTCGCAGCACAAATGACTTGGAAAAATCTATTGGCGATCTTACGTACTACAAACGAACTTTTTGTATTGGATCACAATAGAAAATCCTGTGTTTTTCATATCAGATTCTATCTAACTACATATTACACCAGTATTGCATGTTAAAGAAACTTTAAAGAAATATTTAAAACTGAAATTAAAACAAAAAAAAATAAACTAATAACTTGTGCAGGTGAAAAAGTTGTAAAAATTGTTCAAAGACTATGTTTATTACGTGTGAATATGCTCAATTCACGAACGAGGGCTTGTTGGGGAGGCAGTGGGCCATGATTGAATGGACAAAAATAGCTCGGACGTCATGACTTTATATCTTTTTCTATGAAGTTTGTCGCAAAAAAAATGGGGAAAAACTTTGGCTTGAAACCTAGCCAATTCAAATATCTCACACTTGTCAACATATTCAAGCCACACAAACAAATCTTCCAGTCATTCAATCGTAATGAAAACATCAAGATATAATAAAGTAAATAAAGTGAATTGAGAGATACGGTTGACTATTTGAATTTATCATTCGAGAAGAGAGTGAAAATTGAAAGGTCATTTCCGAGAAATTGTGCAGAAAATTCCGAGTAATCATGATTACTATCTCAAACTTGATATATAAACGTAGAAGAAGAATCACATCACGTTTTTTTTTTGATTCGACACTTTGCGACACGATAAAAAAGACGACACTATAAAGCCGAGTCCGGGTTAAAGTGTAACCCTAAGGTATTGCGGTATTTTCAATGTACTTGTGTGAAGAAGATCTTGAATAGGCATTGAAAAAAAAGTGTCTTAAAACGTACATACGAGAGGCTAAAGAATGTGACGAGCCCTTGAAAAACAACAACAGGACAAAAAAAGGTCTTTTGACTACCTTTATAAATTTGAAATTTCCTCCTTGATTTACATCAAGGGTCAAGGCTGATCTTGATGGGTGCTGCTAGCGTTGATAGCGACCATAATCGACTAGTAGGCATACACATGACGAGCTTTAGGAGGGCGTTCGGTCGCCACCGGAGATTCAGTTAGTACGTTGTGAATAAATAAAAAAAGAGATCGTGGGAAAATATTGGTGATATACTCACACTTCTATAGCTTTGTTCCAGTTGATCACGTAGCCAGATAAAACGAAGGTCTCGATGTGTAATACGTGGATGTTTCCTCGTTCAGTGCCAACGTATAGCCATTTGCTCTGCAGTGGCAGGTGCATCGACGTTATCCTATTTCACAGCCAAAAAAAAACTCTCATTAATACACATCCGTATTACCCGGTCAATTTCTAACTTGGCCTTGGCCCAAGAAAAAATTAAACAGAAAAAATCCAAAGCTATTAACTTACTTTTAATACTTGCTGATTGACAACGAAAAAAAAAATTATTAACAACTCTATAAACACAAACACGTGGAATTTACTTGTAAAATAGGAATAAAACGAGTAGGAAAATGAGGAAATTAACTTGATAATAACTGACTAACCGAGTGTACAGTTTATTGTCCGAGGATGTCAGTAACATAAAGAAAAAAAAAAAATAACAGAGAACGCGAATCCTGATAGGATGTTTCCACGCTGATAAGGCGGCCATTGCTGCTGACTCAACTAACCCATTTTACTTTGCTCATACTTTTTTTTTCTATCACAATCTACTAAAATTTACACTCGCCCATTATCAATACTCAAAAAAAAATGTAAATATAAATTTTACAAACGTGTGTTATTCGAAATAATAATTTTTTTTTCGATAAATCTTACCTTTCTCTTTGAAATTTGAGGCTCTGTACAACTTGAGGAACCTTTTGACGAAGGTTCCACAAATGCAGAGTGTCATCAGCAGTGGCTGATACCAAAGCCCCCTCGTTGACGAGAAATTGCAGCTGCAGAACTGCAGCACCACCATCGTGCTTTATGTTCACGTCAACTCCAGGACGTCCTAATCTGTTTGCCAGCGACAAAGTGCAGTTAAAGATTTTCGGATCGATTGATAGAAGGTCTAGACTACAATTTATCAAGGCATATAACGAAAAGGATACATTCGAAGTGAGCCCGACTTGGTACCGATTGCCAGGAGTTTTTGTACAGGATCGAAGGCTACAGCCGTGGGTTGATGTGGAAAGCCGTGTCTGAACGTCTGAAAGCATCGTCAACTGTTAGAAGATGATTGTGACATAGACTGATGAACAAAAGGTCAACGAGAACAAGAACAAAAACAAACGTCAGGCGAAGTTGTCCTGACGCCTTTTGTCCCCTCTATTTCTAATAGACAGCTTTGCGAATCCTCTATGTTTCCTACATAAAGCCTATTGTATTCAATTGACAAGCTTGCCAATTGTTGGAATCTCATAATTGAAACGCATGTAAGAAGGATTCGACCTAGTTTAAACCCTCTCTCGACTCAACTCTTCAATGTCAATGTCATTGAATAATTCTTGAGCTTAGAGTTTTCGTGGATTTTTATAAGATTTCTATGATGACACTGTAATTGAATAATACTCTCAACGATGAGCCATCAAATTCGCTTGGATGCCCCGGGAAATTGAGCGAAAATTGTCAATTTCTGCTCAGTTAGATATCATCATAGTTATACCTTACGGCGTAGCATAACATCTAGGGGCTTGTTCAGTCATAATAATTGATTAATACTTACCCGTTTCACTTGAAAATGTTCTGGACGAAGACTTTCGATGATTTCCTGGTCCGGTTTAACCTGTTGAGCGACGGATGATCGAAATCCGTCCAACACACCCTTGATAGTAAATTTCTTCATGATGGTGAAAAATACCTTGTATTATTTTCTCGCCCCTGATATTGAAATTTCCTTTTTTTTCTTTTTTTTTTTTTTTGACAATTTCTTCCCCCACTTCCAGATGTTATCCTGGAATTGACACACAGGCACAGTTTAGCAAAGCACACACGTTCTACATTTTGATACACGGATTAATATGTGTTCCAATGGTGACGTCACCGTTGGAAAATCTTTTTATTGACATTTAGAGACATTAATTTGCGAAATATCACCCGACAATATCGATCTTATTATGGTTTATTTTTTCTCGACTAGAGGGAAAACACTTTTTTCTTGTATTTCCTGTGTCTTATCGTCACCAACCCACTGTCACGACTGTTCTCTGGTCGCGATAACAGCAATGCAGTGTTGTTTAATCGTGCCAGGGATCAATACCTGTGGCAACAGGCTTGCCGCCATCTGCCGCCAACTTCATGCAGCTGCGCGCGCCAAAATCAAACGGCCAATCACCGACTATTTTTAGAGATACGAGTAAATTCTAGAATTCACGAATCAAATGGCGTCTTTCTGTTGATATAAATTCTTATTGGCTGATAATAAATTATTGTATCGATTGAAAAAAGCGCTCATGTGCTCACTGTCAGTTGACCGAGGTCACATACTATACGCGTTTACAACAGAAATACATTGTTTATTAATTTATAAAAGTTTTTCTGAATTCAAAAAAACAATTTACGATTTATTTATTTATAAGAAATTTGATAAATGATCAAGAAATTAGGTTCTCAGATTTGGGCGATTTGTCAACAAAAATATAACCTCAAAATTCAGGGTGATTGTTATTTTAATAAATTATTTTTTTTTATTAACAAAATAATGTTTAAATTATTTAGAGAGTTTTTTTTTAAATCTAAATATTCATCTGTTTCTAGGCACGAGAAGTCTGTCAACAAATTCGAAAATGAGTAGTGACATTGTGTGGATGGATATGGAGGTTAATTATAAAAATTAATAAATATTATAAGAAAAAAATAAAACTATTGTTTTATTTCAGATGACTGGGTTGGATATAGAGAACGACCAAATTCTTGAGATTGCTTGTGTCATAACGAATAAGGATTTACAAATAATTAGCTCGAAATTCCACGAGTATATTCATCAGAGCGAGAGTGTCCTGGATAATATGAATGATTGGTGTAAAAAAAATCACGCTGAGGTGAGTAGTAAAAAAATTATAGAATTTATCAAATAATGTGAAAGAAAAAAATAACTTAAAAATTATTTCATTCTAGTCTGGATTAGTTAAAGCAGTCCAACAAAGTTGTCTGACTGTTCAACAAGTTGAGGAAAAATTACTCGAATTTGTGAAAACGTATGTAAAGCAAGAAAGAACCGTTCCATTGGCTGGAAATTCCATTTGGATGGATCGCTGTTTTTTACGAAAACACATGCCAAAAGTCGATGATTACCTGCATTATCGAATAATTGATGTGTCTACTTTGAAAGAACTGTGCCAGTAAGTTTCACGTATTTTCAACGATTTATTAAACAAAATTCACTATATAAATTCATTATTTTTTTGCAGTCGTTGGAATCGAAGTGTTTATGATGGCATTCAAAAAAAAAAAATAAATCATCGAGCCCTGGACGATGTTCAAGAAAGTATTGATGAATTAGATTATTATCGTAAAACTTTCTGTGTGAAATTATAAACTTTTCAACATGAATTTTATATACTAATAAATTGGATATTTCAAGAATGAATCGTCAAACAATTATATGCTTAATGATAATTTAACAGTAGAAAAAATTTTCAGACGGCAAAGCAGCGTTTTGTTGTTGAAAAAGAAAAAAAATTCCGATAATCCCGATAAAAATACCAATAGAACAGGAAGAGGGGGAAATAGGTTGCTGATAATTCCGATGCCCGAAGTGAATTCCTCGGCTGTGTATTGTTACAAAGTGATTTGCGGCGTGCTGTACAGTAGACAAAATATCACTATTACGTTTTAACTCTTCCATTATAAGGATAAAAATGGAGTGGAAACGTCCTGCTGGGGTTCCAAGGGTCTGGGATGTCAAAGATATAAAAAATCCTGACGGAAAAATTGTCACCTTAACATTCCAGGAACTTCCGGAAGACAGGCACGAAGAGGCTCTGGAGAAAATGTGTTCAAATTTCTTCCGAGATGAAGCCATGTGCTCCAGTATCAGTAAGTAAAATGATTTAAATTATTTAAACTGTTAAATACCATTCTATTCTACTTTTAATATGTGCCCATATGTGTTTTTCAGACATAATCGATGACGAGGCATCAGTTGCCACGTTTCGAACATTCTGGTCGAATACTATCGCTGAAGGAATTTCATTGGGTGCTTTTGTAAAAGACGAAAACAATGAAAAGCCTCTAATGGTTGCTGTTAATTTTCTAGGAGTCACTCACGTGCACAAGAAAAGAAAGTTACCTCAAGTGAGTGAACGACTTTTGTTCAGTAAAAAAAAAATCAACTAAGTTTCAGTTACTGAAAAAAATTAAAAATTTTCTTACTAACATTTGTACGCTTGGATTTTCAGAATGCCCCGGGAAAGGCGAAAAAAATCATAAGTGTCTTTGATACTATGATCACTGAAGCGGATATCCTGAACTTTTTTCACGTTGATCGATATCTAAACTCGTGCGGATTAGTCGTGGATCCTAAGTACCGTCGGATGGGAATAGCCACGTGCTTCTTGAAACTCAGGTAAACTATGAATAATTTTTGAATCGATTTGAGTACTGACTATTAATAATAATGAACTTACTCTCCACAGAGACAAAATCGGTCAGGCTTATGATTTTCCCTTGACATCAGCAACCTTCACATCTGAGGGATCGCAACGAGCAGCAGCACTTGCTGGATATCAGGAACATCATGTGCGGTTTTATAACGAATTTCAGGACGATACTGGTGAACCACTATTCCCATCGCTCAAAGATAAAATGATAAAAGTGATGGCTAAACATCTTCTCAAGTGATCGGAGTAAAAATGTATATCGTCAATTAAATCCAACTCATTTTTAAAATCACTTTTTTCTCGTCATCAATTATTTAGCTATATGTATTAAATTATAAATTCATTATTCAAAATAGTCGAGATTAATATTAATGCAGTGATAAAACGATTTTTATGACTCCAACCAATTAAACGGCATTGACGAACTGGGAGTGTATGCAAATAAGTATCAATGCTTGAAAAATTAATCAATTCAAAAAAGAATTAAATTTTTTTAAAACTTACGTAGCTGCCTTGTTGGTCTAAGCAATGTCCAGGAACTCGTGGATGCTCCCAGGATTCAACTGGTAGTATTACAACGTCCAAAATAACACATAAACTCCCGCACTCATCAAGTAATCCGGATTGATGTCAGACAACATTCCAGAGAATATTGTTCACTGGTTTAACGAGTTGCCGGCGCACAGAAGACACTTTTTATTCTACCCCACTTGATTATATCTACTCAACTGTGTTGTGCTTACGTCAAATGTAAACTTGGAGTTGATTTTGACGAGATTTTCTATGTGTGAGGGACCTGGTGTTGTTTCACTCATTTTTATTTACTTGTACAAATGATACAACCGCAATTTTGACTTATATTGGATTGGGATCCACTGTACATAGATTATGAATTTAGATGAGCCGGCACAAACAAAAACACTGATGGGACGACCTAACCTTATATAACTTTACAGTTGTGACGCTAACCGCTACTGCCACCGCGGCAGCACCTTACAGCAAACCTTGAAAAACTTTTCGCGCTCTTTCGCTCTCTCTGTTCTCTGTCTTCGCAGCAAGTGGTGAATTAAAATTTTTTATAATTTTGACGACAAATTAATAACAAAGTGCTTCCAAACGCCAAAAATTATTTAGATGCAGTTTATAAATGATTATCAATGTTAAAAAATAATAATACAATAAAACTATCATATGTCAACTAAAATCCTGCAGATTTTAATAATTTTTTTCTTTTAACTATTGGTTTTCAAATGGTAAAATTATCCTAACAAATATTTAAAAAGCAATTACAAATGATTTGTTGTAAAAATTATAGTGAAATTCGTTTGCTAACTTCATGTATGTAGCATATGGTATTACTTGATTTGCACCAGTGATTAATACGAAAATTTGAGGTTAGACGTGACAACGTGGAACAAAAAAGAACCTTGAGCTTAAAAATAGGCCCGAAAAGCCACCTACTAAACAATAAATCGACAAATAACATTCATTGCATTGATCACCTTTCAATAACAACCATCCACGAAATTGCATCACGATAATCGAGGCAACAAAGTCAGAGTAGTATTTCCCGTCAATAAGGAGCAGAAAAAAAACATTGAAGATACGTCTACACCATGGCATCAAGAACTAAATTGGCACAGGCGTTAGGTACTGATGGTAGTGACTTCACACATCGACAACGAGTTGCAACACAATATCAAATAAGGTAAATTATTGTTTTTTTTATTGTTTAGTTTTGAAACACTGTATATTGCTGAGTACTAATTTTGAACTGTTTTTTGTTTTAGTGCCAGTAACAAAACAAATCTTAATTATAGTATATTTTTTCACTACATTCTGTTCTTCATGATGCTGACAAAATTGTTACCCGATATTTTAGACCATTTAGATATATTTATTTTGGAAATTGAAGAGTTACAAATACCGCAAGTGAGTTGAAACAATTTTTGATCAGTTATTTGTTAGTATCAATGCCTGTTTAATGCTTTTATACCAATGAATATAAATGAATGAATTTTAATGTTATTTATTGTTTTTTAGCCTCTTTGGTGGGAGTACATTTGGAGTGCAAGCATATTTGTGACTTTCCTTGGACTGTCGGCGATAAAAAAGAATAAAATTCAAACTCTCCAACGATACATGGTGGGAATCTTGGTACTGGGCTTTGGACCATTACTGTACGCCACTATATATTATTTTTCGGACGTCTGGACATACTTATCTCTTGGTAGAACTCCGGATATCGTGTTGTGGAAGGTAATGTACCGTAATTTTAATATGAAAAAGAACAAAAACAAACAGATAATAATTTTTCAGAATTTTCCCTATGGATTGCTGTGGTATGCATTCATATTAATAGCAATGCAAGTCCACAGTTTCTCGCTATTTTTTTCCTGGAAACTTTTAGTAGCCTGGAAGTCTCGAGGTCAGCGAAAAATCAATTGAAAATTTCCAATTAATGGTATAATTTTAAAATATATGGGAATCCGTGTACAAATCTAATTTTAACTGCCACAAAATATGATTTTGTTCGAAAAATATAAGAGAAAAATTCCGAGGAATGTGAGTAGTTAATTATTCTTATTTATTCGCGCTGCAATATTTTGTACATCATTATCGCCATTCATGCTGCTACGATATCTGATTATTTCATTATTTCACGAATACTGAAGACAGTCAAGACTATTAGAGCATAGAAAATAAACAGAAACTGTTGCAAAAAATACGGCATGTGAGCCAAAGAGGGTACAAGCGTTAATAATCAAGTGATCTACTTATTTTAGCCATTCAAATTGCTCGATGTCGATTGTGTGTGTCTGTCGGGAGGGTTTATTGTTTAACAAGACGTCTTTATAACTTCATAACGATTTCTTGGGACTATTTTTATTAATTCATTGACTTGCGAAAACATTGCGATTGCCATAAATTTACATTTTAATTGCGTTTGGCGCGTAGACCATAGTGAGTACGCGCAGCACACGCGTTTGTTAGCGCGAAAGCAGGCGTGGACCATGAAAATCAGCCATCATCGCAAAATATTATAGCAAAAAAATAAATGAAAAGCGACAAGCGCTCCGAGCATCAGTGGGTTTGGTGTAGGTATATATATTCTATCAAACAGATCAACTGTTATTTGAGAAATTTCTTGGATATTTCTTGGCATCATCTGCTGTAGAGAGTTCACGTTATTGCAGTAGCAGCAGCAGTAACAACAGAATAAAAAATGAGTGACAGAATTTTCTGGATAAATATGAAGGTACATTAATTTCTTGTATAAATATATTTAAGGATACCGAGTACTTATACATGGATTTTTTTTTTGCAGACTACAGGCCTTGATCCTGAGAAAGATTACATTCTTGAATTGGCTTGCATGGTTACTGAAAGAAACTTGATGCCTGCAACCCAAATCTTCCATCAGTATATTCATACTGATAATAATTATCAAGTCGTAGACAATGTGCATAAATGCTTCAATGAAATGCACCCAATGGTTTGCAGAAATATATTTATAATCGCTCTGCGTACAATATTTTCATTATAGATCTGTCATAAATCATAAAATTTTTTTAATTGTAGTTGGAATCACAGGATATAGACAAACAACGTGATGCATCGATTTCGTTGAAGGAAGCTGAAACAAAATTCCTCGAATTCATCGGACGTTATCAGTTTCAAGCCAGATCTGTGCCATTAGCAGGAAATTTAATTTGGATTTATCGCTCGTTTATCCAAAAATACATGCCAAAAGTTGATCTAAACCTGCATTATCGATTAATTGAGATTTCCACAATAAAGGAATTGTGCAGGTATTATTTTTTTCGCTTTGAGCAATTTGATTGATGAGTAATGGTGATTTTTTTTTATACAGGAAGTGGAATCCAAACGTCAGCACTTGGGCTCCTACCAAAAGGACTGATATCAATGCTCTTGAGCAAATAAATGAAGATCTCCGTGAGCTTAATTACTACCGAGGAAATTTCCTTAGAAAATCGCCATAATTGGATGAAAATCCCATCATATAAATGCAGATAATTTCCTAAGCCTCGTTCAAGTTAATTTTTTATCTGTCATGTTTGATCAAAAAATTTATAAAATATTTTTATCATACATATGTAATTAGTCATTTAAATTTTACCGCGAGTGATTGCAGCGCCATTTTGTGCATTAACGGAAGTTAATTCAAGGACGCGGCTTCATGTTCTTTCTCTCGGTATTTCTACGCCCCGTCATCGCTGCTGCAACGTTGGGAAGCCGGGAACTCTGGTCGTCAGTCATTTATTTTAGTGTACCGCGTGTTTTTACACTAAATTCGTTCATATTTGATATATTTATCATCGACCATGGGAGGAGAAGACAGTTTAGGGGTTACTACTGGTCAACCAAATCTTCACAAGCAAGATTTGTCGAAATTGGTATGTTTCTTTGGTGTCACATAAAATTTTTTTTTCTCCACCAATGTTCCTCTAAATATTCCAACCTCAAATCCCGCCTTTACGACATATTTGATCCCATCCGGGTATGAACGATAATTTCATTTCTCATATTGTATCTCAAGATTTTGAATTTTCTCATTTTTATACGATGGATTTATAATTTTTATATGAAATAACTCAACGAATCTGTAAATATTTAAATTATAACCGTTGAAAAATGACGCCAGATGATCTCATAACTGTTGATTGTTGCAGGATGTTTCCAAGTTAACACCCTTATCGGAAGAAGTGATCAGTCGACAGGCTACAATAAATATCGGTAAAACTTTACAGACACTTATTCATTTTTCAGTGTGCTATTCAGAGTAATTATAACTCGTCAATTTTTTTTTTTGTATACTTCAGGAACAATCGGTCATGTCGCTCACGGCAAATCGACCATAGTTAAGGCTATCTCGGGCGTTCAAACTGTACGATTCAAGAACGAGTTGGAGCGTAATATTACCATTAAACTTGGTGAGTAAAAAAAAAATTATTTATTTAGATAAATGCACATAGAATATTTTTAACCTGCAAATGTATTTGTCGTTTTTCATGCCGCAAAAAATTATTTTCCGCCATTAATCACCATTATCTCTCTATCATACACTGAGACTAACAGTTTCTCTAACTTCTAACTAAAAAAAAAAAATATGGGGGGAAACCATAGAAACTTTCTTTTGGGTATGTTTACATGCATATTAAAACAAAAACAAACAAATGAACAAAACGAGAGAAATTTTTTTTTTGCAATTTTTTGCGAAGAGCGAAGAGGAATGGGTGCAAAGTGAGTGTCAAAGTTGGAAAAACTACACATATATTGTGTTTTAATTACTAAAAAAAAAACAATATACATGAAAATATAACATAGAATTGTCATAATAAAAAGACGATTCACGTAAAAAAAAAAAATCGACAAAGGAGGACCGTAAATGACGGGATTGTTAAATCTTTGGGATTGCAGAAGCTCGTGATATGGAGACAGGCAACGAGGAAATGGCGGACGTCCCTGATGATGATGACACAAACAATTTGCCGAAATTCTGTGAAAAACGTTCACGTGACACATCAGAAAACTCATCACCGCCATCGAAGCGCTCAAAATCCTCATCAAAATCTGAAAAAGCCTACTGTCTGTCACCTGATCGTGGTGGAATTCATTTATCATCAGCTTCACCCACGTCAACATTCATGAAACTACGTGAAGTACGAGTTTGTATATCTCCTATTAAAAAACCAAATGATACAGCTCACAATTCTTCAATGAACGACTCCAATACATTTGAGGTAGAAAAAATTTTAGATAAAAAAATCAAAGACGGTAGAATCTATTACCTTATCAAATGGAAGGGCTGGACTGTGTCACACAACACTTGGGAACCTGAGGCCAATCTTTCCGAGTGTGTTGATTTGGTTACGGAATTTGACGACTCACGAGCACAACTTCTTGAACGCTTTAAACGTGATGAAAATTATTTCCCAGCTGTGGAACACTTGGAACGTCTTATGGCCATGAGAGTTAAATGCAAAGAGTCAATAGATGAACCAAATGCAAATGATGAAACAATGTACGTGAACTTGAAGACTGTCTACGGTCCACGAGGTCAGAGAAATATTCAATCACTCAAGGATCAAATAAAAAAACAAATATTACACAGTATGTTTTGGAATTTGCGACGTGATCAGTTGGATTCTCTTCGCGATTGGGAGGAAGAGATTAACAGTATAACGCAGGGTAAACCGAAAATTGAAATAATAAACACGGTAGATTTTGAATCAGCTCCGCAAGATTTTTTCTACATTGATGACTATCTCCCAGGCTCGGGAGTGATAATTCCCGATGAGCCACCGATTGGATGTGAATGTAAAGAGTGTAGCAGTAAGACAAAATGCTGCTATGCACAATGCGACGGCTCCTTTCCCTACACAAATGCTGGTCGAGTTCGTATTCCACCCGGTATACCCATTTACGAGTGTAATAAGCGCTGTCGGTGCTCAGCTAATTGCAAAAACCGTGTTGTCCAGCGCGGATCAAACATAGATTTGTGTATTTTTCGAACTTCAAACGGTCGAGGTTGGGGCGTCAAGACTATGAGTGACATCAAGAAGGGAACGTTTATTACTCAGTATGTCGGCGAAGTAATTACAAGCGAGGAGGCGGAAAAACGCGGTAAAGAGTACGACGCCGCAGGACGCACATATTTATTTGACTTGGATTACAATGCGAGTGACGATCAATGTTGTCCATATACAGTTGATGCGGCAATGTATGGCAATATTTCACATTTTATTAATCATTCATGTGATCCGAATTCGGCTGTTTATGCAGTTTGGATTGATTGCCTAGATCCAAACCTTCCGAAACTTGCTCTCTTTGCCACGCGCGATATTGTTGCCAATGAAGAAATAACATTTAATTATATGCGCGAAAGTCCAAAGGCATTGGAAAAAAAGAATATGAATTCACCTAAAAAGACTGACGGAGAGAGTGACACTGCCAGACAAAGACTTGAATTACCGGGTGATCGGGGTCAGAGCGGCGGAAGTGGAAAAACTAGGTGCAAGTGTGGTTCGAAATATTGTAGACAGTGGCTGTTTTGAGGAGGCCTCAATAATTTAAAAGTAAATCATAATTTTAGTTGGATAAAAATTTTATAATCTTCAAAGAAAAACAAAGAAAAATCGATAGGGTCAGCGTTAATGAGTATTTACTAATTTTCATTTCTCGTAAAAAAATGATGCTATGGGATGTTGTTTTTTACCGTTTTTTTTTTTTTTTTTCATTTAAATCAATTGCTGCCAAAATTTATAATGGTCATCATCTTTGTATTGGGCTAAACAGAAAAAATATTACTATTATATAAAACAAACAAACAATTACTGAGCTTGACGGAATATTCCAAAGTGAAGAAATAAGTGAATAAAATTTTTTTTTCTTTATCCGCGATATTTAATAAAACAGTGTATCTACTGGCTACGAATAAATATAATCACTTGTCGATATTTAATTAATATTTACATGTGCTTATATTTATACAATTTAATTTAATTTAATTGAAAACTGTCTAATATTATGGTTGAACATCGATTAGCATGGCCAACTTATATCTTTTATTGTTTAGAGATGTTGTTATCACTGAAAAAAAAAAATGAAGAGAGAAAAAAAGTTAGTTGACTAATTAAATTAATAGCTAGTTGTCTTTTCACAAAGACGTACGGTTATGTTAATCGTTTATTGTAAAACTGTTTTAATTTTTATGCTATTATTCTTCTTCTTCTTATTCTTATTATTATTATTATTACTATTTTTTAATTTAAAAACAATCGTCGTTCATTCACATCCTTGATATAATTTCCGAAACAATCTGTCAATGCAAAGATTATTTTTTTATTTAATAAAGATAAATATCATGATTAATCATGTAATTTTTTCTTAGACCTTTGGTGCTAAGATTTATTTTATATATTATTTTCCAGTTGGAATTGTAAGATAAGCTATTTTTATATGTGTAAAAAAATTTTATATTGAAACATTGATATGAAGAAAAAGTGATAATTAAAATTGAGCAGGTTGAACACGATTAAATTTAAGAAGAAAAAAAAAGTAAAACGAAACAATATTCAATATTGCCATACAACATCGGTATACAAAATTGAAAATAAAAGAATCATTCAAATAAAATATATTATTTTTCGTTAATAAAATTAATAACAAAAGAACATTTTTTTTAAGATATCCAATTGACCGAATTTACTTTTATTTAATACTTCATATGTTTTGAGATAAAGTTCACCTCAATAACGATACAAATTTAGCATATTGTAATTCTCTTAGCAAAAAACATTTTTATGCATCTGGTGAATCAACATTTTTTCGGCGTTGAAATCATCAATGATATTTTTTTAAGATAGGACAAACTTTTAGCGCTCGAGGGCGTTTAAAGAAAAATTGTTGATATTCAGTAAATGAGTGCTCAAAGTTTTTAACTGTTCTGATGAATAAGAGGAGAATTTGGCTAAACAACTTTTTATCTGTAAGATTTCAGTTGAAATCCTGTGAGACTTATAACTTTCAGTGACTTTCATCTGGATAATAAGCAGATATTTTTCTTCAAACTTCAAAGTCCATAAACTGACTTTAAAGGATTGTATATATGAATTAGAATCATATCTCGTGAAGTTTGCGAAGGGATTGAAGTAAACTGCATTGGAAAAATTTTTCCAGCAGGTATTTTTTTTTTTTTTTCATAAAAGCACTTAATCCGTAAACTTTAGCGTATTTTTTTAAACTTATCGTGTGTAATTGAAAACACTCAAAAAAAATTCTAAAGATTAAAAATTTTTTTTCCTCTAAGAATATTTTTCTATAAATGTTGAAAATTTGTATGTGATATATTTAATATTATAAATTAAATAATAATTATACCACATAATTAATAAAAAATTGATTATTTTTAGGATATGCAAACGCAAAAATTTACAAATGCGACAATGAAAAGTGTCCGCGACCTGCATGCTATATTTCCGGTGGATCAAGTAAGGATGACTCCTTTCCATGTCTTCGACCCGTGTGTTCTGGCCGATTCCAGCTAGTCAGACATGTTTCTTTTGTCGATTGTCCTGGCCACGACATTCTTATGGCAACGATGCTTAACGGGGCAGCCGTTATGGACGCAGCTTTGCTTTTGATCGGTAAGAAACACTTAAAAATTATTTTAATCTTCAAAACTTTGAATATTCAAACTTGTTATCATTCCAATTTTAGCTGGAAATGAGTCGTGTCCCCAGCCGCAAACATCTGAGCACTTGGCAGCCATTGAAATAATGAAACTGAAACACATTATTATCCTGCAAAATAAAATCGATTTGGTCAAAGAAGGTCAAGCTAAAGAGCAACAGGATCAAATCCTCAAGTTTGTCCAAGGTATTTACATCTTGTCAACTCGAAAATGTCTTTTAAAATTTTTCTAAATAAAAATTCGTAAATATAATTTATTTGTTTGCAGGAACTGTTGCTGAGGGAGCTCCGGTAATTCCCATTTCCGCTCAATTGAAGTACAATATTGAAGTACTTTGTGAGTACATTACGAAGAAGATTCCAGTTCCCGTGAGAGATTTTTCTTCAGATCCCCGACTGATCGTTATTCGTTCATTTGACGTTAATAAACCTGGTTGTGAGGTTGACGATCTCAAGGGTGGTGTTGCTGGTGGAAGTATTCTCAAGGGAGTCCTCAAAGTAATTTAAATAAATTAGATTTATTAAACAGTAGCTTTAATGACCGTAGATATAATTATTCGTCTTTGCTATTTCTAGGTAGGAATGGAAATTGAGGTACGCCCTGGTCTGGTATCGAAAGACAGTGAAGGCAAACTCACTTGTCGTCCAATTTTCTCTAGAATTGTCTCGCTGTTTGCGGAGCAAAATGAGCTTCAGTTTGCCGTACCCGGAGGATTAATTGGTACTGTCATCATCCGTATTTTATTCCCCGAAGTATTTTCTTACAAATAATTGCATATTTCATTGAATTCTCTAGGGGTGGGAACTAAAATTGAGCCAACTCTCTGTCGTGCTGATCGTCTGGTTGGACAAATCCTTGGAGCAGTCGGTGTTCTGCCTAAAATTTATACTGAGCTTGAAATTTCATATTATTTACTGAAGCGCTTGCTTGGAGTGAGGACTGAGGGCGATAAGAAGGGCGCTAAGGTAATAAAAAAAATTAATACCTAAAATAAAAGCATTAAATAATCGAAATAAATTATTTTTAGGTTCCGAAATTGGCAAGAAATGAGGTTCTTCTTGTGAACATTGGATCTTTGAGCACGGGAGGCCGTGTACTGGCTACAAAGGCTGATTTGGCGAAAATTAGCTTGACTAATCCTGTATGCACGGAGGTTAACGAGAAAATTGCACTGTCCAGACGTGTTGAGAAGCATTGGCGATTGATTGGTTGGGGACAAATTCGTGGAGGCGAAACTATTGAGCCCGTTATCGATCGCAAGTGAATAACTCTGAGAAAAAGCAAAACGGTCTCTAACAAATAAAAGTACTTGACAAATAAATTCAACATCAAGTGCATTTGTACGTTTTTCATTTATTTATTTTTATTACGTATCTCAGTCACCTTTGAACTGATTTGTTGACGTAGTTAAAATTCCTCCCTTGTTTAGGCGCAATCTTGATCGACTCTCTCGAGAGTGACATGTTGCAGATTATGTTTCTTCAGCACTGCCGAAATCTTGTCCAATACAGCTTGATCGGGCTTTGGATCTCGTGTAAATGCTGATATGACGCTGGAACTGCATCGAAAAAATTTGTTTTTTTTCAATATTAATTTTTTTTCTGTATCAATGTCTATCTGAGCTTACTGTGTCATGAAAAAATTTCGACAAGCAAAGACAATTGCATAGGACGTGTAATCAGTTTCAAGGATTGTATAGTCCACTTCGGAATTTTCGAATGTTGATGACAAATGTGCGCAGCCGAATAATATGGATTTTCGGCACGCTTTTTTGTCTGGAGATGTTTTCCCATGAAAAATATGTTTTTGACCATCCCTATTGAGGAAAAAAAGAAATTAGCAATTGAAAAATTTTATCATTAAAAATGATTTGATGATGAAAAACAAAAAAAAATTGTTGGGAAGAGCATCAGGAACGCCGGCAATCGTAGTAGCAATGAATAGAAAGTCCGAAAATACAGGTTATTAATTTTGATCTCTTTTATAATTATTTTTTATAAGTACTGTTCTTACGGTTCTGAGATTAGAGAAACTTCAGTTTTGACAGACTCATCAATAGAACGGCGGAAATTGACAATCTGGCATTTGAAGAATTCACTTGGAGTCTGTCCACTCCTCTGAATTTCGTACCACGTCCCCAGGTGCTTGAAAAAATATTATTATTAATAGTAGTGTTTAAGAAAATTTTTATGAAAAATGAATTTTACTCTTTGCATACAACGGTTGCCCTGAAACTAATGGACAACTATTTCGTTCAACCGATTGCGCGAAAACACCACTGACTAAAAAAAACCCCAAAAATATGGTCAACATGCTTCTGCGGTTTTTAAAGTTTAAAAACTAAAGAAGACTTTGATATTAATTACAGGATTGTTCAGGTATATATACTTTTTTGTTATGTCACATGAATATTTTTTGTTAATTATAATATTCAACAAAAATTAAGCTATTATCTAACGAATATATTTTACATCTAGGCAATCAGTTTTACGCTATCATTTTTTTTCCTCTTCAGATAAGTTGAATGATTTGTAGAGGCTATTGTTCATATAATTATTAGGTTACAAAAATCCTTAGGTATAAATCTGAAAACACTGGCATTAATAAGAATTTTTTTCTCTTTACTTTCTAGCTTCTTATACTTTATAATAATTTTTTTTGCAATTACGTTTATTGATTGATTGATTTATTTATTTTATAGATATCTAGGTATTAAGAATTGCAGCACTTCGTATCACCGTGTGAGATAGAAAAATCGTACTTTTAAGAATAATTTTTGAGATATTTGACAGAGAAAAAAATTTTTTTTTTTTCGTCAAATTTTCGAAAGGCATATCCCCTTGAATCTCACGATTTTTGTGATTTTTTTTGGTTTTTCGCTGATAACTCTGAAACTAAGCGAGATATCGAAAAATTTTATAGGAGTTAAATGATTGGGGATTTAATTTGCTACAAAAAATGTAGAGTAATATTTTTCGATATTTTTCTTTGTTTTCGAGATATTTTGAAAAATCAAAATTTTCAAAAAACTGTAATATCTCAAAAACTATAAGAGATACAAAAAATTTTACTCTACGTTTTTTGTAGCTTATATGATGCTTTATAATTTAACTCGAATAAAATTTTTCGATACAATGCGTATTTACGGAGTTATGCGCGAAAAATAAAAAAAATCACGAAAACGACGGGATATCCAAGAGGTCCCCCTTTAAAAATTTCAAAAAAAAAAAAATTTTTTTTTCTCCGTCAAATCAAAATAAATAAATGAATTGATACATCATTAAAAAACATGAAAAGATTCTTTATGCAAAAAATATGGTCAAAAAATTAAATTAGGCTTTGAATCATTTTTTATTTGATTTAGTGTAATAGGGAAGAATACATTTGAAATTTTTATTACACTTTTTTAAAATATTTTGTTTAGTTGGATATCTTGATTATTTAATTAATTGTTTGTTATACATTTTAGGAACAAGTTTGATCAATTTTAAAAATGGTGTCCTTCTGCAAATTATTTTTCTGTAAGACTCCTGAAATTTTGTCCCAAACTGATTGATCTGGGTTTTTTTCTCTTGCATATACGACGATGATACTTGCACTGCACGATTATATAAGATTTGTAATTACTTATTAATATTTATATTTCAATTGACTAATATTTTTGCCAACTTACTATGTACGAAGAAAGTTTACACATGTCCATGATACCGAGTACGATATGTAGTCCGTATCCAGGACGAATTGGATAACTGACACGCCATTGGATCGTGTCCGAAATTTTGCGCAACCTTTAATATTTCTCCCACATAATGCTCTTGCAGTAGTAGCTGTTGCATGTATTTCAAGCTTTTTATTGGTTCTAGGAGAAAATAATTCAATATTGTGTCACAAAACTAATTTTTAAGCCTAAATTTTCTACACGCGAACAAATGTAGATTTTTATTTTACTTACGCTGTTGAAATTGAAGAACCATTGATTTGAACTGTACCAGTATTATCGCCATTTGAGAAATGTACAACTGCGCATTTGTCGTAAATATATTCTTCACTAACAGCACTCCTGGAAATTGGATACCACACCCCGGAATGCTGTGGAAAAAAAAGGATCTTAATAGTATAAAAATTCAATGATGAGAGGAACATTTGTAAATGTAAAATTTTACTTTATCTAGGTCAAAATCTGGCTTGGTAGACAGGGAGGGACAGTGCCCTTTGCCTGGGAATTGAGCGAAAACGACGTTCAATAAAAAAAGCCCAAAAATTATCGTCAACATAACGCAGGAAGAAAAAATAATATTTGACAAATATATAACAGCACTAGTTTCAAATCAATAAAAATAGTTTCTAGTGAAAATTACAGCAGCGCTGTGTATAATATATACTTTTTTTGTTTAAGCATTATACTGACATACATTTTACTCATAATATGCAACGCAAATTAAATTATTATCGAGCTCATGGAAAACATTTTACATTAGGTGGCCGCAGTTTTTTGTTATCGTTCTTTAGTGGAGTCTCTAGATAAGTTGATTTATAGGATATTACTTGCTTAGAATTGTTACCTATGTTATATATATATCCAAGGATTTGTATAAGTTTAAATTTTATGAGTAAGTGGGTATTAAGGTGGGTTATGCCTATATATATACATATACTGCACCAACAGTAGAAAATATGCGTTGTGCTTCTAATACTATTTCATAAAAAATAATTTTAGTATTTCTTCGAATAATTATATTAATAAATCTTGAAAAAAATGTTATTATTACAATAAATTACGATGATTTTAGTGACAAATAAAAAAGGCAAGATAACACGTGTATCATGAGTCAAATTATTTTTCCTGACATATAAATACACATTCACGAAACGTAATTAATATCCAAGCCCAATAAATTACGTTCCGCGAATGTAATTAATATTTATATGTCAGGAAAAATAATTTTACGTATGAAACACGCGGTATTTTTATTTGTACTCGCTTTACTTAATTTTAATTTTAGCACTCGACATATCTTCCTATAGCTTCCCGAGCACGCATTATTAATCCTAGTAAAATATCAACTTTTAACTCAAATAAAAAAAGTTACTTCGTTATAGGGTAACTCACATTGTCATTTTATAACATTTGGTAGATAATAAGTTATAAATAAATAAGCATAACAACGTGTATACATTAAGAAATTAAAAAATGAAATAAATCATATTGTTTTTTCAGTGGGGTGTAACAATGGGGAAATCATTTATTTTTCTTCCAAACATTTATTACATTTTTCAGGCATTAGTTGGTGATAATTATGAACAATCTTGATTAATCTTCCATAGCGGTTGATTCTGCAAGTTATTTTTTTCCAGCACGGCTTTAGCCTTATCCAACACTGACTGATCTGGGTTTTGATCCCTTGTATACACGTAAGCAATCGCAGCACTGGGTCAAAAAATTTGTTTTTAATGAATATTTCTTTTTTTTTCGTTTTTAAAATATCTTTGAATACTTACTAAGTGGCCAGAAAATTTTGGCAGGTCCAGGCAACTGTGTAAGACGTGTAATCTGTCTCGAGAATCGTGAACAATCCTTCTGAACCATTTGGCATTCGAAGTACAGTCGTTGCACATCCTTTTACCTGCTCTCCACATGCTCCTTTCGCGATTGAAGACTCTAAACGTACTCCAACCTTTTTTCCGCTTCTATTTAAACAGAAAATTGTCAATAGCGAAAATATCAAATTGAGGGAATAATTGGAAAAACGGGGATTAATTAATCCATTTTTCGACTTTGTCTTGCTTACGCTATTGAAATTCCAGACGCCATAATTTCGGTTACTCCATTTTCATCGACATCACTGTAATTCGCAACCGAACACTTGACGAATAGATAGTCTTCACTGGGTGCACTTCTTTCAATTTGATACCACATCCCGGAATACTGTGAAAATAATCAGTACATAAAAAAAATATATTACCAAAATAACGTTAAAATCTGAATTTCAATAAAAATCATATAAAAATTTACTTTATTTAAGTCAAAATCCGGTTGGGTAGATACATCAGGACAACTTCCTTGTCCTGGAGTTTGAGCAAAAACATTACTCAGTAAAAATAATCCCAAAATTATTGTCAACATTATTAAATAAGTTTTTTTTTTCGTTCGAATAGAATTTTAAATGGATAAAATTTACAGTCATTACTACAGTGAACGGCTTTATATACTTTTTTTATCTTATATTTGTAAATATATATTTCAAGTTCATAATAATATATAATGCTATAATTAATTTATTATCTATCCATTAGTGAGTATTTCGTAATGCTTAAATGAAACCATTTTTCTCTCAATGATTATTGCCAATTATATCGAGTTACTTGATTTCATGAACTGGGAAGAATGTATAACGATATTTCTGCACATCACCCCCTATGTGAAGCGATAGGGTGTGCGCGATACACTCGCTTTGTCTATTTTCAGTAATATTTCTAGATAAAATCGCATGATATGCAATTAAATTTGTAATTAATTATTGTAAATCTTTTATTAAACGTTTTTTTGTATTATATACTATTTTGCACCCCTTATGCGAAGCTTATTATATGAAATCTATACATATAGCGTAATGGTTTAACCATTTATCTTTGTTTACGATGAAATTTATTTGTTTAATTGTTTCTCTTTTATTTTGTAAATATTTAAATAAATTTTACAGTTGCAAGGTTATCATGGCAACTAAATATGCTTATGATGACCAATTAAGTTACCGTTTTTCCTTTAACGCACGTGTAAATTGTTTTTTTTTTTTTTAATATAGAGATAGCTTTAAGTACGTCAATGCAATTATACCCTGTATATCTTATAATTTGCTTCTCAGCAACATTTATGTTTAAAACTAAAAAATACAAGTATATGAATTTTATTATCACTATAGAAAAAAATTCAATTTCTTGCTCAAAAATATAATTTAAACATAACAATTTTCTATTTTATCAAAAGATCACTAAAATTTGGTTTTTTTTTCAAATTTCCAAAAAAAAAATGGTGAATTACAATTTTGAGCAAAAAAAATAAAGTTTATTGATTGAACAATATAAAAATTTTCATAAATAAAATTTTATTTTCTTATACTTAATATTTATTAATATTGATTTCAATGAACTTTTCAAGGTTTAGATAAAATAATAAACATGCCATCAAGAGGGATACCATTGAAGAATATATATATATTTCAAGCCCATATTTGTCAGGTTTCAAAGTCCCATATAATTATTACACTCGTGAAAAAACATTATTAACAATCTTGTCCAGTCTTGACAAGTGAAACGTTCTTCAAATTACTCTTGGCCAAAACGGCAGCAGCCTTGTCGAGCACGGACTGATCAGGATGCTGTTCTCTTGTATAAACCGCAGTCGCGGATATACTAAACATCATCAAATACATTGATTAATAATACAACTCAATGAAATAAATTTAACTTTTTTTCTTCGAACTTACTGAGCGATGCCAATGCTTCGACAGCTCCAGCCGACAATAAAGGAATCGTAGTCAGTTCCGAGGACCCACCCAGGAGAGTGAATACCCAGGGCTTGAGCAGTGAATTTGGGACAGTCTTCTTTTTGTTGTCCACATGCTTTTCGATCTGGCATAATATTTCCACGGACTTTCCAACGCCGTCCATTGCTTTTTTACACAGAGTTTAAATATTAAAAATTATTCATTTTCCTGTTGATAAGTCATTCTGTTTTTTGTTTGTATTATAATTTTTTTTTTATGGCTAAAACTTTTGAATTAACTTACATTTTTGAAACGAAAGAGGTGACAGTTCGTGAAATCCCATGTTCATTTGGATCACTCACATTTACAGAAACACATTTTACAAATAAATCTTGAAGATCTGGTTTACTGATTTCAACTAAATACCATTCTCCAGAAAGCTGTAAAAAATTAATTTAGCCGTGTAATACCTGGCGATATGTAAATAATAAATTTTACCTTTTTTTGATCAACGGATTTTTCCGTTGACGGGGCAGAACAATGCCCTCGCCCTAGGGACTGAGCAAAAACACCATTACTGAACAGAAAAAATCCGACGATGATAAAAAACATTTTGAAATTATCTTCGTTTATCGAATGGATTATTTATTTATTACTGCGATGAATGCGCTTTTGTACAGTGGTAAAAATGAGTCTGAAACACGAGGTTTTATATTTTTGTGTTATCTCATGGATGTGGTATTGTGAAAAATATGCAAGGCAAATATATAATGATTATATAAAATTTATAGTGAAAATTTCTCTTTTTTAGATAATTTTTCGTTATTACAGTGTGCAACACATATTTATCGATAAGATACACAAAGCATAAGTTTGTTTATTCATTGAACTAGAGTTAAAAATATACTTATATATATTTAAAAAATTCAAATGAATACCCATAAAGTATATGTAAATGTAATCAACTCTTCGTGGTTATTTTTAAAAAATTCTAAATGTTTTTTTTATTCGTGGTATAGGCAATTAGTGATTTTAAATATTCAATAGGCTTTAAAAAATCTTTTTCTCCAGGACTTGAGACATTTTTTCAATTATTTCTTAATTTTCATGTATGTATACACTCTTTCGTATAAATAACTTCTTTTTTTTTTTTTAATTTTTTCGAGATATTTTGAGATATTTTGAGTCACAGAAAAATTAAGTCTTAGTATTATTTATTAGGAGGTTCGTGTCAAGAACACTGAAATCAATGTAGTTGGATATCTTTTAAAATTCTCGGGTAAGTCCAAAAATTAATATTTTAAACTGAAAAGTTGAATTCATTTATATAAAATATAAAAATTTGCGGTAGCTAAAACGAAAACAAATTTTCTACTATTAAATTTTGACCATTTTTGATCTCTAAAAATCAAAATATGATGAACTAATGTAGTTTTTTTATACAGGACTAAGAAATCAAAAAATAGTCGGTTTTGCTTCGCTTTAATATATTAATTGGGTTAATAAAAATTTCATTTTAGATTCAACATATATTTATTTATTCATTTTGAAATCGTAGTAGGTTTAAAGTATACACAAAATATTGATGAACATCAGGGATCAGGGCAATTTACTTGATCGGTTCTCGAGAAGATATTTCGAATGTTATTTGATGCCAAGACAGCAGACGCACTGTCAATTGCAGCTTGATCAACAGGAGTTCGATTTCTTGTTAGCACCCAAGCAAATGATGCACTGTGTCAAAAAAAAGAAATTAATAATATTTATTTTACATTTCGCCTAATTGAATAATATTGTTTGAAATTATTTTTAAACCCACCGAGTGAAGGCAAAGTCCTGACAGCTATAGACAACGGCATAGGATGTGTAGTCAGTTCCTAGGATCCAGTATCGTCCAGTAATACTGCCAATAATCGGACGGGGAAATCGTACAAGCAACTTTGCACAGCCCGTTGTATTAAACCCACATTCGCGCCGGTCTGCAGTTGCATCGCCGACTATTACGGACTTTTGACCAGTTCTATAAAAAACAATGAGTGACTATAACGTAAAGACTGTATGATATCATCGGCTTATATATCTCATTAATCCCAGAAGGACGTAAAGATGCAAGAACACGATTAAAAAAATACATCATTTTGTTTTACCGTGTTTTATGATTTTCTTTTTTTTTTTTGGCAATAACTCGATAAATAAAGGAGATAACATAAAATACTATTAAAGTTAAATTATTAAGGATTAAATTTCCTATAAAAAATGTTGAATAAAATTTTTTTATATTTTTCATAGTTTTTAAGATATTATTGATTTTTAAAAATGATTAACTTACATTGTAGAAATCTCGGAATTGACAACTTTAAGAGACCCATCAGTGGCTTGACTGTAGTTTGCAATCACACATTTACCAAATAATTCAAAAATCATCGGAACACTTCGCTGATATTCGTACCAAATCCCCGCATACTGAAAAAAGCATTAATAAGATGAAATTTCCATTGTAAAATACTGAAATAAATTTTACCTTAGTTGCATCGAAGGATTGTTGAGTAGATACAGGAGGACAACGTCCGAGTTCGATTGTTTGTGCAGAAACAGTCCCAAAGAAAAATGTACCAATAATCAAAATTAAAAACGACATGATGCTGCGAACTTGAGACTTAATATTATGCTGGATAATTGACTGCTGTATAAATAGCTGAAATGAACTGTCTCAAGATCGCACTTGGATTGCGACATAGTATGATCGTTGAACGTAGTTATATATTTGTTGTTATCTCACGATTGTACGTGCTTTGCGGAAAATATGCAACGCAAATTTATCTATTGTTCATATCGCTGCAATTTGTCTTAGCTTGATAGAGACAAACTCATACACATTTGTAGACAATTTTTCTTTGTCATTCAGAGTTACAGGTATGTCACTTGAAGATAAGTCAATTGATTTAGACATTATTGTTGATACGCTCAATTGTGTAAATTACACAAAAGATCTTGACAAATGGGCGCATAGTCATTGAAAAAATAGCATCTGCAACGTTTACATATTTTATTCCAACTTGAATAACTCGAAAAAATCATCATGTTCCTAAATAATTTTTTTTTTTATCTTGAAGATTTTTTTTAAATTTAAAAACGAATTTATTGATTTGCCGTCTATCGCCCAACTTCCGCCCATGAAAATCCGGCCCAATTGTCGGCCATCTTTTATTGTCGAAAGTCGAAACAACGCGCTCACATATCACACGAATACTGTAAAAAAAAAATAATGAGTACGCCAACTCCAAGTGTAATTCTAAGTGAATATGGAATTCCAAATGTAAGAAATAATTATCAAAATTAATATACCAAATTTTATTAACGGTATCTATTTAAATAGGCGGCCGAGTACTCTAACCTACAAATGCCCGGTGGATGGAGCTTGGAAACATTCAAAGAGGTGTTTATCAATTTGGATAATTTAGCCCACACTTTTCATTAAATAAACTTGCAAGTATTATTCAAATATTAAATTGTATTTTTGGAATATTTCCACAGAACTTTACAATACCGTTCATGCGATTATCTGCCGATGAACGAGAGCTGGAATTCGATTTAGTGGGAGTTCCACCAGCATTGGCGAATGCCTTTCGACGTATTTTATTGAGCGAAGTTCCATCAATGGCCATTGAGAAGGTTTTTCTCCTGAATAATACGAGCTTGCTCCAGGATGAAGTGCTGGCACACAGGTTTGTCATAACTCACTCATTGAAAAATCCCAAAAGCAACGTTTCATAATTATACTTCGATTCCAGGCTGGGATTGTTGCCTTTGAAGGCTGATCCAAGACTATTTGACTTTCCGACACCGTCAGAGGATGAACAGCAGGAGCCTCTTGAAGCAGAAGTTTTGAAATATGAGATTAAAGTCACTTGTATGATGAATACCAGCGCTCCAAAAGACTCAAAAAGACCCAATGATATTTATAAGAATAACAACGGTATATTTTAACGTTTTTTTCATATTATAATTTGAGAAAAGAAATTATATTTTATTATATTTTCAGTTTACAGCGGTGATATCAAATGGGTGCCGATTGGGGAGCAAGCTAAGCATTATCCTCAGGGCGAGGAGATGTTTGAGATGATTGAGAAAAACATTTTGGTGTGCAAAATGCGACCTCGACAAGAAATTCATGCATACATGCATGCAGTCAAAGGCATTGGTCGCGATCACGCGAAATTTTCACCAGTTGGTATGTTTTATAGCTTAAAAATTCTCTATCTCTGATCTAATTTCGTGAATTAATTGATTGGGTGTACTTTCTTGCAGCTACAGCAAGCTACCGGCTAATGCCCGAGATAAAATTGACAAAACCGGTAAGAGGAGAGCAGGCAGAACTCCTAAAAAGCTGCTTTAGCCCAGGGGTTATCGAATTAGTAAAAAATAAGAAGGGCGAAGTGGAAGCTAAAGTAAAAGACCCACGATACGACAGCTGTTCACGCAATGTTTATCGTCATGAGAGTCTTAAATCATGCGTTGAACTCTCGCGAATTCCGAATCATTTTATTTGTAAGTATTACAATTTTTTCTTTCAACTTGGAATTAAGTAATTTTTAATTTATCATTGGTTTTTTTTAGTCAATATTGAAACTGTCGGTGCGCTGCCCCCACAGAGATTATTTTTAGAGTCGGTGAAAATTTTGAAAGATAAATGCAAATTTTATTTAGACCACTTAAACAAGGCATCTAAATAAAAATGTAGCTTAGATTTATAACATTTTCTGTAACATTGAAAAATAAATTTACATTTTATATTTAAGATGTAGAGCGTTCACGAAGCCTCGGTGAGATTAGTTTTTTCCTAGCAATAAAATGCCAAAAATAAAAATATTAATAAACCGGGAAAACAAGGTTGCTATAAATGCTTAAGAAAATCATTGAGCATTTTAAAAGTCAATATAAGAATTACAAAAGCAATTCAAAATTGACCGCTGTGTTGAATGTACGAGTCAACAAACATGTGGGTGGTTGTGGCAATCATATTTCTTAACTTTTCGAGTAAACACTGGGTCATCTGAACCCATAGGCTGGACTTACACATGGTGCGTTATTTTAGCGCTGCGTTAAAATTGAACACTGGCTGATTAGTTGGATAGATGACCGCTAAAAATTATTCCATTGAAATATAGTGCCACTCGTGCGTTAGCGAAATATATCGAGAAAACATGACTGTGTCTATTAGGACCCCCACGGTATACCCTGTATGCCGTGTACTTGAATAAATCGTAGTTCATCGTTCTTCCATTAAGACATCAAACGAGAAAATATTGAGTCACCTTGTTGCATAAGGGACTGACAATTGAATTTACAATGAATGAATATGCTGAATTTTCAGACAAGAAAAATAATAAAATTGAAAAAGCCCGCCAGAAGTTGGATTCCACCTATAGAACAGCTCATCGACGCCATCTTTGTGTAAAATCGATATTAGTTTGTCTCTCTCTATCTCGTACAAACGCACGACGGCAAATCTATAGCAGATAAATGGAAATATCCGCGAAATTGAATGGTTTTGGAGGATTAATGTTGATAGAAAGATCTAAATCAATTATTCCACGGCACATGATTTGAGTTGTACGCCGTTTACATGTGAGGAAATCAGATTACAATGGTAAGACTCGAAAGCATATTTTGAGGTTATAGTTTTTATTCGGTAAAATTTTATTTTAACTGTTGCAAGTGAGAAAACGTTAACTGAAAGGGATTGTTTTGATTATTAAGGTCATGATTCGAAGGATCCCGGACTCATCGAATACAAGATATCACAACAAAGCTAGCTGCACCAAAAGCAACCACAGCAGCAGCAGGAGCAGTACCCACCAGGAGTTGCAGATTCATCGTTAACTCATCGAATACAAGATATCACAACAAAGCTAGCTGCACCAAAAGCAACCACAGCAGCAGCAGGAGCAGTACCCACCAGGAGTTGCAGATTCATCGTTGGTGAGTGAGATATATATTTATTGTTGAGCACTTCTTTTATTACTAGACCGATACGGCATGACACTATCAAGTCCTGGAGTCCCTATTTAGGGGATTCAACGATTAAAAATATGCAAAGTCGTACACAATAGCTGCACCAAAAGCAACCACAGCAGCAGCAGGAGCAGTACCCACCAGGAGTTGCAGATTCATCGTTGGTGAGTGAGATATATATTTATTGTTGAGCATTTCTTTTATTTCTAGACCGATACGGCATGACACTATCAAGTCCTGGAGTCCCTATTTGGGGGATTCAACGATTAAAAATATGCAAAGTCGTACACAGTTAGGGATAAATTCGGCGCTCTATTCACATCAGTGTTGATATTACGTGCTAACGCTAGATTCTTTTATTACTAGACCGATACGGCATGACACTATCAAGTCCTGGAGTCCCTATTTAGGGGATTCAACGATTAAAAATATGCAAAGTCGTACACAGTTAGGGATAAATTCGGCGCTCTATTCACATCAGTGTTGATATTACGTGCTAACGCTAGTTAAAGCTATCCTCACGTTGAAAAAATTCGATATTTATGTAGTTAACATTGTCTTTGATAGCATTCCGGAATCAGTGTTGATATTACGTGCTAACGCTAGTTAAAGCTATCCTCACGTTGAAAAAATTCGATATTTATGTAGTTAACATTGTCTTTGATAGCATTCCGGTGTAGGAAGAGTATATACGTGCTAACGCTAGTTAAAGCTATCCTCACGTTGAAAAAATTCGATATTTATGTAGTTAACATTGTCTTTGATAGCATTCCGGTGTAGGAAGAGTATAGCACATGTAGACGTAATACTTTAAACTCAGAGTATACAAAAAAAATTTAGAAAATCAATTAAAATCGTTAAAAAAATATTCTGCCATCGTGATTGACTGTCCATTGCGTGTGGATAGGTCCTCCGATCATTTTAAAGTATTTACTGACATAATTAATAAATTATCAAAATTCCACGCGGGTAGAACACTCCTAGAAAGAGAAAATTCATTAAAATCAATATACAAAATATCTCCCAGCGGATTTTACTTTCTACAGCATGTAGAAAGGTGTTTCAATCATTATCAAGTATTTATTTACATAATAGATAAATTATCAAAATTCCACGCGGGTAGAACAAATTTTACTTTCTACAGCATGTAGAAAGGTGTTTCAATCATTATCAAGTATTTATTTACATAATAGATAAATTATCAAAATTCCACGCGGGTAGAACACCCCTAGAACGAGAACATAAATTAAAATCAATATAAAAAATATATTCCGTTGTATTTGACAGTCCACGGCGTGTGGAAAGGTCACACGCGGGTAGAACACCCCTAGAACGAGAACATAAATTAAAATCAATATAAAAAATATATTCCGTTGTATTTGACAGTCCACGGCGTGTGGAAAGGTCCTCCAATCATTATCAAGTAATTATCTTCATAATTAATAAATAATACAAATTCCACGCGGGTGGAACACCCCTAAAAATAGAAAGTCAATTAAAATCGTTATAAAAAATTATCAAGTAATTATCTTCATAATTAATAAATAATACAAATTCCACGCGGGTGGAACACCCCTAAAAATAGAAAGTCAATTAAAATCGTTATAAAAATATTCTGCTTTTCTATTAGATTTTCCATAGCGTTTGGATAGGTCTTCCGATCATTCTCAAGTATTTACTGACATAATTAATAAATAATTAAAATTCCACGCGGGTGGAACACCCTTAACTGACCGAGAATAGAACGAAAATTGAACCTACTCATGTCATTCGATGTATTTTGATTTTCTTTATACGAAAAAGTCAGTAGATTCATCGGATCACATAATTAAAAATTTATTCAATTCTACGGCGTGTAGAACACCCCTAAAAAATAGAAAATCAATTAAAATACCCTTAACTGACCGAGAATAGAACGAAAATTGAACCTACTCATGCCATTCGATGTATTTTGATTTTCGTTATACGAAAAAGTCAGTAGATTCATCGGATCACATAATTAAAAATTTATTCAATTCTACGGCGTGTAGAACACCCCTAAAAAATAGAAAATCAATTAAAATCGTTATAAAAAATATTTGCCACCGGATTATCACATAATTAAAAATTTATTCAATTCTACGGCGTGTAGAACACCCCTAAAAAATAGAAAATCAATTAAAATCGTTATAAAAAATATTTGCCACTGGATTTGTGTTTCTACAGTGTGTAGAAACGCCCTCCAATCGTTTTTAGGTATTTATTCACATAATTAATAAATAATTAAAATTCCACGCATGTTTTCGAGGATTTATCCACATAATTAAAAAATTATTCAATTCTACGCCGGGTAGAACACCCCTAGAAATCGAAAACCTATTAAAATCGTTATAAAAAATATTTGCCACCGGATTCGTGCTTCTACAGTGTGTAGGAACGCCCTCCAATTGTTTCGAAGATTTATTCACATAATTAATAAATAATTAAAATTCCACGCGGGTGGAACACCCTTAACTGACCGAGAATAGAACGAAAATTGAACCTACTCATGCCATTCGATGTAAATTCACATAATTAATAAATAATTAAAATTCCACGCGGGTGGAACACCCTTAACTGACCGAGAATAGAACGAAAATTGAACCTACTCATGCCATTCGATGTATTTTGATTTTCTTTATACGAAAAAGTCAGTAGATTCATCGGATCACATAATTAAAATTTTATTCAATTCTACGGCGTGTAGAACACCCCTAAAAAATAGAAAATCAATTAAAATCGTTATAAAAAATATTTGCCACCGGATTTGTGTTTCTACAGTGTGTAGAAACGCCCTCCAATCGTTTTTATATTTGCCACCGGATTCGTGTTTCTACAGTGTGTAGAAACGCCCTCCAATCGTTTTTAGGTATTTATTCACATAATTAATAAATAATTAAAATTCCACGCCGGTGGAACACCCTTAACTGACCGAGAATAGAACGAAAATTGAACCTACTCATGCCATTCGATGTATTTTGATTTTCTTTATACGAAAAAGTCAGTAGATTCATCACGAGAATAGAACGAAAATTGAACCTACTCATGCCATTCGATGTATTTTGATTTTCTTTATACGAAAAAGTCAGTAGATTCATCGGATCACATAATTAAAAATTTATTCAATTCTACGGCGTGTAGAACCCCCCTAAAAAATAGAAAATCAATTAAAATCGTTATAAAAAATATTTGCCACCGGAACTCATGCCATTCGATGTATTTTGATTTTCTTTATACGAAAAAGTCAGTAGATTCATCGGATCACATAATTAAAAATTTATTCAATTCTACGGCGTGTAGAACACCCCTTAAAAAATAGAAAATCAATTAAAATCGTTATAAAAAATATTTGCCACCGGATTTGTGTTTCTACAGTGTGTAGAAACGCCCTCCAATCGTTTTTGAGGATTTATCCACATAATTAAAAAATTAAAATCGTTATAAAAAATATTTGCCACCGGATTTGTGTTTCTACAGTGTGTAGAAACGCCCTCCAATCGTTTTTGAGGATTTATCCACATAATTAAAAAATTATTCAATTCTACGCCGGGTAGAACACCCCTAAAAATCGACAACCTATTAAAATCGTTATAAAAAATATTTGCCCCCGGATTCGTGTTTCTACAGTGTGTAGAAACGCCCTCCAATCGTTTTTAGGTATTTATTCACATAATTAATAAATAATTAAAATTCCACGCGGGTGGAATCACATAATTAAAAATTTATTCAATTCTACGGCGGGTAGAACACCCCTAAAAAATAGAAAATCAATTATAATCGTTATAAAAAATATTTGCCACCGGATTTGTGTTTCTACAGTGTGTAGAAACGCCCTCCAATCGTTTTTAGGTATTTATTCACATAATTAATAAATAATTAAAATTCCACGCATTCAATTCTACGCCGGGTAGAACACCCCTAAAAATCGAAAACCTATTAAAATCGTTATAAAAAGTATTTGCCACCGGATTTGTGTTTCTACAGTGTGTAGAAACGCCCTCCAATCGTTTTTAGGTATTTATTCACATAATTAATAAATAATTAAAATTCCACGCGGGTGGAACACCCTTAAAGTGTTTCTACAGTGTGTAGAAACGCCCTCCAATCGTTTTTAGGTATTTATTCACATAATTAATAAATAATTAAAATTCCACGCGGGTGGAACACCCTTAACTGACCGAGAATAGAACGAAAATTGAACCTACTCATGCCATTCGATGGATTTTGATTTTCTTTATGCGGAAAAGTCAGTAGATTCATCGGATCACATAATTAAAAATTTATTCAATTCTACGGCGGGTAGAACACCCCTAAAAAATAGAAAATCAATTAAAATCGTTATAAAAAATATTTGCCACCGGATTCGTGTTTCTACAGTGTGTAGAAACGCCCTCCAATCGTTTTTGAGGATTTATCCACATAATTAAAAAATTATTCAATTCTACGCCGGGTAGAACACCCCTAAAAATCGAAAACCTATCAAAATCGTTATAAAAAATATTTGCCCCCGGATTCGTGTTTCTACAGTGTGTAGAAACGCCCTCCAATCGTTTTTAGGTATTTATTCACATAATTAATAACGGGTAGAACACCCCTAAAAAATAGAAAATCAATTAAAATCGTTATAAAAAATATTTGCCACCGGATTCGTGTTTCTACAGTGTGTAGGAACGCCCTCCAATTGTTTTTGAAGATTTATTCACGTAATTAAAAATTTATTCAATTCTACGGCGGGTAGAACACCCCTAAAAAATAGAAAATCAATTAAAATCGTTATAAAAAATATTTGCCACCGGATTCGTGTTTCTACAGTGTGTAGGAACGCCCTCCAATTGTTTTTGAAGATTTATTCACATAATTAAAAAATTATTCATTTCTACGGCGGGTAGAACACCCCTAAAAAATAGAAAATCAATTAAAATCGTTATAAAAAATATTTGCCACCGGATTTGTGTTTCTACAGTGTGTAGAAACGCCCTCCAATCGTTTTTAGGTATTTATTCACATAATTAATAAATAATTAAAATTCCACGCGGGTGGAACACCCTTAACTGACCGAGAATAGAACGAAAATTGAACCTACTTATGCCATTCGATGTATTTTGATTTTCTTTATGCGAAAAAGTCAGTAGATTCATCGGATCACATAATTAAAAATTTATTCAATTCTAAGGCTGGTAGAACACCCCTAAAAAATAGAAAATCAATTAAAATCGTTATAAAAAATATTTGCCACCGGATTTGTGTTTCTACAGTGTGTAGAAACGAGTAGAACACCCCTAAAAAATAGAAAATCAATTAAAATCGTTATAAAAAATATTTGCCACCGGATTTGTGTTTCTACAGTGTGTAGAAACGCCCTCCAATAGTTTTTAGGTATTTATTCACATAATTAATAAATAATTAACAGTGTGTAGAAACGCCCTCCAATAGTTTTTAGGTATTTATTCACATAATTAATAAATAATTCTACGGCGGGTAGAACACCCCTAAAAATCGAAAACCTATTAAAATCGTTATAAAAAATATTTGCCACCGGATTCGTGTTTCTACAGTGTGTAGGAACGCCCTCCAATTGTTTTTGACGATTTATTCACATAATTAATAAATAATTAAAATTTCACGCGGGTGGAACACCCTTAACTGACCGAGAATAGAACGAAAATTGAACCTACTTATGCCATTCGATGTATTTTGATTTTCTTGATACGAAAAAGTCAGTAGATTCATCGGATATAACTGACCGAGAATAGAACGAAAATTGAACCTACTTATGCCATTCGATGTATTTTGATTTTCTTGATACGAAAAAGTCAGTAGATTCACCGGATCACATAATTAAAAATTTATTCAATTCTACGGCGGGTAGAACACCCCTAAAAAATAGAAAATCAATTAAAATCGTTATAAAAAATATTTGCCACCGGATTCGTGTTTCTACAGTGTGTAGAAACGCCCTCCAATCGTTTTTAGGTATTTATTCACATAATTAATAAATAATTAAAATTCCACGCGGGTGGAACACCCCTAACTGACCGAGAATAGAACGAAAATTGAACCTACTTATGCCATTCGATGTATTTTGATTTTCTTTATGCGAAAAAGTCAGTAGATTCATCGGATCACATAATTAAAAATTTATTCAATTCTAAGGCGGGTAGAACACCCCTAAAAAATAGAAAATTAATTAAAATCGTTATAAAAAATATTTGCCACCGGATTTGTGTTTCTACAGTGTGTAGAAACGCCCTCAAATTGTTTTTGAAGATTTATTCACATAATTAAAAAATTATTCAATTCTACGGCGGGTAGAACACCCCTAAAAAATAGAAGTTTTTAGGTATTTATTCACATAATTAATAAATAATTAAAATTCCACGCGGGTGGAACACCCTTAACTGAACGAGAATAGAACGAAAATTGAACCTACTTATGCCATTCGATGTATTTTGATTTTCTTAAATTAAAATTCCACGCGGGTGGAACACCCTTAACTGAACGAGAATAGAACGAAAATTGAACCTACTTATGCCATTCGATGTATTTTGATTTTCTTCATGCGAAAAAGTCAGTAGATTCATCGGATCACATAATTAAAAATTTATTCAATTCTAAGGCGGGTAGAACACCCCTAAAAAATAGAAAATCAATTAAAATCGTACGAAAAAGTCAGTAGATTCATCGGATCACATAATTAAAAATTTATTCAATTCTAAGGCGGGTAGAACACCCCTAAAAAATAGAAAATCAATTAAAATCGTTATAAAAAATATTTGCCACCGGATTCGTGTTTCGACAGTGTGTAGGAACGCTCTCCATTTGTTTTTGAAGATTTATTCACATAATTAATAAATAATTAAAATTCCACGCGGGTGGAACACCCTTAACTGACCGAGAATAGAACGAAAATTGAACCTACTTATGCCATTCGATGTATTTTGATTTTCTTGATACGAAAAAGTCAGTAGATTCATCGGATCACATAATTAAAAATTTATTCAATTCTACGGCGGGTAGAACACCCCTAAAAAATAGAAAATCAATTAAAATCGTTATAAAAAATATTTGCCACCGGATTCGTGTTTCTACAGTGTGTAGAAACGCCCTCCAATCGTTTTTAGGTATTTATTCACATAATTAATAAATAATTAAAATTCCACGCGGGTGGAACACCCTTAACTGACCGAGAATAGAACGAAAATTGAACCTACTTATGCCATTCGATGTATTTTGATTTTCTTTATGCGAAAAAGTCAGTAGATTTATCGGATCACATAATTAAAAATTTATTCAATTCTAAGGCGGGTAGAACACCCCTAAAAAATAGAAAATCAATTAAAATCGTTATAAAAAATATTTGCCACCGGATTCGTGTTTCTACAGTGTGTAGAAACGCCCTCCAATCGTTTTTAGGTATTTATTCACATAATTAATAAATAATTAAAATTCCACGCGGGTGGAACACCCCTAACTGACCGAGAATAGAACGAAAATTGAACCTACTTATGCCATTCGATGTATTTTGATTTTCTTGATACGAAAAAGTCAGTAGATTCATCGGATCACATAATTAAAAATTTATTCAATTCTACGGCGGGTAGAACACCCCTAAAAAATAGAAAATCAATTAAAATCGTTATAAAAAATATTTGCCGGCGGATTCGTGTTTCCACAGTGTGTAGAAACGTCCTCCAATCATTTTCAACTATTTATTTACATAATAAAAAAATTATCAAAATTCCACGCCGGTGGAACACCACTAACTGACCGAGAATAGACCGAAAATTGAACCTACTTATGCCATTCGATGTATTTTGAACTTCTTGATACGAAAAAGTCAGTAGATTCATCGGATAGATTCACGCACAATTATTAAAAAATTATAAAATTTCCACGCGGGTAGAACACCCCTAAAAATAGAAAATTCATTTAAATCGATGTAAAAAATAATCTCCACCGGATTCGTTTTTCTACAGTGTGTAGAAACGTCCTCCAATCATTTCCAACTATTTATTGACCTAATGAATAAATTATTGAATTCCCCGCGGGCGAAACCCGGGGCTGATATAGGAGTGTAGAAATTTTTAGATTTTTTTTTTACTTATTTTAATTCTTTTGCAATGATTTAGGGCTTTTTATCGAATGACGCCCACTTGTACGGGGTGTCTTAGGCTCCTAGGGACACAGAAACATAGAGCGTCATAATTAATGAGTTATCAAAATTCCACGCGGGTGGAACACCCCTAAAAATAGAAAATTCATTTAAATCGATATAAAAAATAATCTCCACCGGATTCGTTTTCCTACAGTGTGTAGAAACGTCCTCCAATCATTTTCAACTATTTATGTAACTGATAAATAAATTATGAAAATCCCACCGGGGTAGAACACCCCTAACTGACCGAGAATAGAACGATCTTTCATCGGAAAGATTCGATCACAAGCGATAACACGAAGAAATTAATTCTACGCGGGTTGAACACCCCTAAAAATAGAAAATCAATTAAAATCGTTATAAAAAAATTCTGCTACCATATTCGACTGTCCACATCGCGTGGACAGGTCTCCCAATCATTTTTAAGTATTTATTGGCATAATTAATAAATGATTAAATTTCACGAGCTGAATTTCCATTTCTTCCAGGTGCGTAGTTTACTTGAGGATTAGATTTTTTAAAAATTAATTTTGTTTTAAATACATTTTCACCTCTCAAGTTTCTACACATTTTCTTTGGTTATGCCTAGCTATCTACACATTTCAAAGTTCCAACCCTATATATTTATCCTTATTTTTGCATCCCGCTCTGATGCGGTCTGCACTTCACACGTGCGTGCGTGCATTCTAATAAATTATATACATCACGAATTCTCGGCTTGCCGCGGCAAAAGGACGAGACGAAAGGAGAGGATGGTTCAGTTCTAGTACTGTTGCGGGAGATACGTGCGCCAAGCTACTCGGCAAGCAAAGACAAACGTTTTTATTACGAAAAAATCAGGAGCGGAGACGAAAATCTAGGACGAGCGCATGCGTTCTGGATCCGCGAGTACTGCTGTCCATTGGGGTGCGTGGTAGGGTAGGAGCTTGGCGGTCGTTGGGGTGGTGGGGATTCCCCTCACAAGGGCGGCAGCGCCAGGCGCCAGTCGCTCTCCGACCGCCGTTGCGATATTTGATTTTTCGTGGGTGCTATCTCGATATCAAAGAGCTTTTAATAATTAACCTTTGTGCTGGGAATAATAATTAAGTGAAAAAACTTTTTATTTGCTATTTTTTATTCAAATTTTATGTGAGGAATTTTAGTTTGTGAACATGACATCATATGAGTATTTACATGACGTGGAAAAATTTTTTATTGGAAAAAGTTACTTCTGGGATTGTTAAACGTGATTTTATTATTTGAACAGTGCCGTGGATTATTCATCGCATTGTGCAGTTGTTGCCGGTAATTAGATCACCTATTTATTTATTTTTTTATTTTTTTCATTTTATACCTGAAACTTTTTATATTTGAAAAAATGTTAACTGTGATTTATAAATTGTGATGTATGTTGAAGATTAGTCTCTAATAAGGTCTGCTAAATTCCACGACAAATGCTCAGCTGTTATGTGGGTTTCCGTGTGTAACTTTGAGCGATACGCAAGTAAACGAATGAGTCGACAAGCTAGAGTTTAGCCCTTTGTTACACTTGAAGGTGAATTAAATTGTTTCGTGGCCACAAGTGATAAATTTTGTGATGTGTGACGCCTCAGAGAATTCGAGCTTAAATAATTAGCTCGATGTTTTTTATTGGAGTAACTTTTGATATTTTTATGCACGGGAAAAAGAAGAATTCGCTTTATTAGATACACGAAAGTTTCTCGTCGTATAGCCGCGGCCATAGTTTTTAATTAATGCTCTTTTATATGACAAAGTAAAATATCAGTCTTAGCCACAAAGTTTGTCTTTTTCTCCGCAGACTCAAGTCATGAAACATAATTGAGGGTAATTCTCAGCGTCATATATTTTTTTCCGTGTACTTCACGCTTATTCCTTCAATTTAAAAACTCTTATTTATTCATTAAATAATTTTTAAACCAACGTGATAATAAAATTAGTTTCAAATTTTTTTGTTTTGTTTTTTTTTTGATGAAATATCCATCGAGAAAGGATATCTATTGGAAATAATTTTGCGGGAATGTATCTAATTTCTTTCGCGGCTTTGAATTTGTTCTTAAAGGAACACTCAAGACGAGTTTTTCGTTAGGAATTAAGATGTACCTTAATTCGGACGTACTTGGACGCGAGTTTCAACTTGAAATATTTATCGTCCGCTTGTGTCCCTTCTCTGTTTTGTCTGTTCTTATCTCTTTGTTTTCAAGTCCCTCAATCACCCGCAAAACATACGATTTTTTTTGTGTCCCCTTCAATTGATAAAAATCGAGTTTCGAGTAGAATTTATATTTTTTTCTACGATATAAAATCAATTGGATCTATCTAAAGACAAAAATAAATATGTAACAGTAAATTTTTCTTTTGCTCAGGTGATGCTTTATTCAAATCAAGTGTGCTCTCGATATATCGAGTGGTGCTTGTGCATTGAGCACTCGATAACATGAGAATATTTCACTTTTTTTCTCTAGCGACTTTTGTCATGGGGAAAAAAAATTCAACGGGTAAAGAAACGACGCTTGTGCTAATTGGACCTCGAGATTTATTTCATATAATCACTTACGCCAATTGAAGAAAATTCTTTTTATTTTTTAATATGTATATTTGCATTGATTTATGAACATACTTACTGAGACGATAATCAAATTCACATTTTGTTAAAACATATATAGTTTTCCTTCGGTATTTAGGTTTTAAAATTTAATTTCTGTCCAAATTATATTTTATTCTATTTCGCAAATCATTCAAAACACCATTCATATTTGTTTATTTGAATAAAAAACTTTGAAAATGAATGCAAAATTGGGGGAGATAGATTTTCACGGGAATAAAATTTAAATATATATGACTCTGACTATAAATTATTTTTCTGTCATAATATCGGTCAATAAAACTTTTCCAATAACTAACAAACAGTATTCCCCTAATAAATAATATCTTTCACTTCACGTATCGTCAATATAACTGATAATTTTTCTCTGAGAAACGAAAAGAAAAATCGTGCAATTGACAACTCTTATGATACTAAATAAAAAAAAAATACATTTCCAATCTCTATTGAATTGTACCGTTAATATATATATAATATACATCATGTGTGACAATTTTTTCCTCATGTTTCATGTCCCTCACGACGTGCGGAAATAAAGTGTCACAGTGAAAAAGCTCAGTCGAACGATTTTCACATTCTCCGAGCGGTTATAGCAAATGAATCTTGTGAAAAGACGCCGGGTCCACGATGTAGAACGATTACATTTCAACTCTTTTCTCGTGCACACACTCTTTTTGAGGGAGATATGTATGCGGCGACGTCAGTTGAAGTAGATGAAACGAAGAAAAAAAATTCAGATTGAATGGTAGCACGGAGTAGATGTCACTTGACGTCGCTTCTTTCATTGTCAAAAAGTGCGCGACGTTGGGTGTCGCGAGGGAAAAGCGACGGAACGATGACACGTCTGACTGCGATGTCGGGGCCGTCGCGCGATGCTCGGGAATTGGACGTCGAAAAGTTGGTAAATTAGCCGGATGTACAGCGGACGTTTGACTGGCGCATGTCTGTTTCCGTCGTAGAACAATTCCCTCGTCGTTGTGTTTTATATTATGTACCTGATGCCTCGCTGCACGCGTTTACAGCCCAAGTGAATGCATTACAGCCACAATGCACCACCGCCTTATCGGATTGCGTAATGTGTTGTCAATGGCATTCCCTCAATTGCATTTTCCGCGAGCTGTATACAGCGATCAAGGTCAAGGTTGACTGCTGGTTTGTTCCTTTTATGTTGATTGAATATACATACTACATCGCGCGTATTGTGTATTTGAGGCTCTTTGTGCGCTGGGCCAGGTGAAAGGCATTCTTTTGCCTTGTATTTTTCTTAAAGAAATGTTTTCATATGCCCGTCTATTGCATATATACTTCTCTCCTATACTCGCGTGTTCAAACAAATTTTTCTGACGTAGGATATCGTATAATTATTAATTAAAAAAGAGGAAAAAATATTTTTTTTCCATGGTATTAAATTTTTTCAATCTACATTTTTAATAATAATACTTTTTTTCAAGTTAAGCTGTCGAGTTTTCGAAAAAAACATTGTCTACCGTTAAAAATAATAGATTTATCGGAGGTTTATCTATTACGTTTAAAGAAAAATTTAATATAAAAGTAGAATTTTTTGAAAAATCGGTTGAAACAGTTGGTTTATGTTTTGTGGATGAGTTAGTTGGTTAATTCCACAAACTAACGTATGTTTGGCCACATATATAGAAAATGTGGCTATTTCTGCTACGGTTGGACGCGCTACATATTCTCTATTCCCTTTTATGTGGGAAGCACATATATAGTAGAATTTTTACATTTTTTATATATACGTGCAACACTATTTCACCTGTTAATAATCATAATAAAAAACGTACGAGTTGATGGTGGTTGAAATTTGTTTTTTGCATTGAAATTAAAGGATTAAGTTCGCTTAAAGGATTTGAGAACGACATCTTCCGCATCTTTTTTTATTTTTTTTTCTACTTAATCGATTGTTTTCATTGTGGATATCTTCGATATTGTTCATTTATCGCTTGACAAATTCCTCGAGTTTGGTCCGTAATGTGATTATGTCGATCAACCGGATGAGAGTAAAGGAGAGCAAAGAAGAATAAGAGGGAAAAAGGTACTCAATCATATATGAAGGACAATTTATTTTTTTTTTTCTCGCAGATCTAAAGCTATAAATCGACGATACCTCGTGCTCCTGCCATCACAGACGGATAAATCAAATGATATAGGTACATTTTTTCTCTTTTCTTCATGTCTTTTACTTTTTGTGTATATACTATGATTTGATAAGGACTGTTTTTTGATATTTTTTTCTGTTCATCATGTTTTTGATAAGACTGTCTGTATGAAAAGCGTCGAAAATACCTGGAATTTTTTTTACTATGCATGGAAACATTTTTTGTTCCATTTTTTGACACTTATTATACCTAAAGGTTATTATGCAATTTATTTGACTGAGATTTTTTTTGAAAAAAAAAAAAAACGAAATTAAATGACGCAGTTTCGCAGATTCGTCGATTCAATTTCGTGATGCAGACAGTCGTTGTGCTATATAGGATCAAATCGAAATTCGACATTTCCACCCGTAAAATATCCGATCAGTGAGCAGTGTTATTGAATATCCGGTATGCCATGCAAAATTCACATTTTTACCCTCTTTTTGCATGTATATATATATATGTATCTAAGGCGAACAAAATATTTTTCCGATCTCTCGTTTTCCCAAGAGTCTTCTGAAAAATTTTTCGTTTCGTTTTTTTTTCGCCTCAACCACACTGATTGTATTACCGATCTTTCCCTGACGGAATTTATCGAGTACCGTGTACGAGCTGTGTATAGTAGTATGGGTGCACGGCCATAAATGAAGAAACGTCACGGCCGTGATTGGATAAAAGTTTGGAATATATGAGGAGATAAAATCCGAGAAATAGCGAGATAACGAGAATCAGATTTTTTTTTGATTATGAAAAAACGGCAAAATAAAAATATTCTACACATATTTAAATGAATATATGCAAGTCGTGTATGTTGTATGCGATAAGCTCGCGTATTCATGCATGGAAAAAGTCTGAAAGTAAAAAAAAATATAAATATATCTTTACCGTCATCATGGTTGATGATGATGGATTTATAAATATATTTTGCTTTGAAATTCTATACATCTAAATTAGAATTTTCATATTTAAACATTTTTTCTGTTAATATTAAAACTGTTTTTCTACTGCGGAATATCGTTAGTGAAAATGGTGTCGACCCTTCTAATTTCGTCAGGAAAATTTGAAACTTTCACGTGTCAATACACTTGATTAATTGAAACATTAATCTAGTCAAGTTTAGTCGATCGTCACACTCTAAAGCTATTACGAATTTGCGTATCAACATATTTTCCATTAAAAATTGAATAAATATAACAAAAAAAATTGTTAAAAAAATTTAAAATATTCGTTTGTTGTTGGAAATTTTTTTAGAGAAAAATTAAGGCAAGTTTGGGCTAATGGTCATTATTATTTACATTTGTTTAAAAAATATATTCCATTTATTTTCTAGAAATAAACGCTTTGCAAATATACGAAAATTTTTTTTTTCAATTACAATAAATTACGATATTGGAAATTATGAGGGTCAAAGTCAGAGTTAGGGTCAGTCACGAGAGGGTCAAATTTTATGACGGTGATGGCGCAAACAAACAAACAACAGAACACACAGTTTTGGAATGAAGAAGTTGAGCCCTTTGCTCGTGATTTTTTAATTTCTGCGATATAGTATCACAGTGTGTCCCTCGTGCGGATGTTTCAACTGAAAAAATTATGTGACTCTGAAATACTCACTCTATTGGATTTCCCATCCGGCATTTTCTCCCCCATTAATATTTTAATCTGGCAATTCAATCGAAATGAAAGAAATCAAACTGGGAATTTTTTACGTTTAATACTGCATTCTGGGCAACTTATAAATATCACATATACAGATGAGCTTAAGTATAACGAAATTAGCTGACTGACGGTGTCACAAAGTTGTAAAAAAACAAACAGTTGAATGTGTAACTAACTCGAAAAAAATTTCTAGCACTATTTTTTAGTTATTTGAAAAATCGGAAAAAACTAAATAAAAATCGAGAACAATCGGGTAAATTAGACAAAGTCTTGGCTGGTGGGTGGAGTCATGAAATATTCGCGAATCGATTACCAATGCGGGTGCTTTAGTGGCTCTACTCGACGTCGGCGAGGGTTGAATATATATGTACATATATATAATCACAGATATATATATATTTACACATATAAAGCGTTTATGTCTGTCGAAACTCGAGATTGAGTGAGAGTAGGGGTTTGCTGGCTCGGGTCTATCGATTTTAATCCTGTTCACCGGTAGGGTGGTAAGGTAAACAACTCCGGCGCATCACAGACACGTATATATACCAACAGATAAACTCCACATATACGTATACACATAATACGGCTAACGGCAATCAGAGATAAAAGCTCGCGGGTGAATTTGCCGTCGTTGTACGTCGGGGAAAAATGAATGCATAATCTGCGTTGTTGCACTCATCCTCTGTCGAATTAACCTCCCATCAGATTTCTCAGGTAAAAAATAACCGAGAAAAAAAAATCCAAAAGGCATGAATTTTTTTATTAGTCTATTAGTTGGATATTTTATAAATATATATGTGGGGAGAAAGGGCGGGAACTTTCATCTTTTATTCAGTCAACGTTATTGGGTTGGAAGAAGATTTCATGTTGAATAAATTAATTTTTATCATTCTCGCGTGGTTATTCATCGCTGTGTGCTGATAACCAGCGAAAAATTGCAGTTAAAAATGCGCTTGGAAAGTTGGAAATTTCGTTTTTTTTTTTTTCGTACCATTGTTCAACGATGCGGTGAAAAATTAAAGGTTTTTTTAGTTTTGTTGGAAATTTTTTAGGGAATATAATGGTTTTCATTTGTACTGATCACTAGCTCGTCAGTCAAGTTAAATACGAATGGTACTCTGATCGTCATTGTTTGAATATCCAGCAGTTCGTTACACTGCATAGTTCAGTATCAACTCATCCCTGTATACATGTATGTGTATATTTCAAGCCCTGCTTTATTTGCATTTGTTCTCACACGCTGTTATAATCAACGCTCAACGAACTCGATGGAATTATAATTTAGTTCATGATTAATTAACTGGACTGATCGTCCGGTTATTTTTTATTAAATACGGTTCAATTTTTATTACGCATAGTTTTTTGCCTAATTAAGTGTGGCACATAGCGAGATGTTGATTTATGTATCTATAAATTTATATATATATATTTATAAAAGATTTATCTACGTATAGTTATATAAAAAAGTTCCAAATCTTTGTTCGGGGTGTAGGCGGTACCCGAGCTGGATCACCTCGCCCGACTAAAAGAATGCTTCCGTATAAAAATTAAAAATTAATTAAAACACATAAAAAAATTCAGCAACACCGTGACGTCGTTTTTCACTTTTAGTTACAAATATAAATAACTCGCCCCGCGAAGCACATGTTAGTATATATATTTATATTTGGAAATTCGAGGTTTGATAAAGGTTGTTTAATCATCTTCATGGCATTTCGTAATTAAGGCGAGAGTTAAGGTTCGTGCTGAGGAAATAAAGTGCGTGATGTAAGATTTCACGAGTTGCGTGTTCCTGTTTATGAGGAAAATGTATTATATATAGCAGCAGAAATTCATAAATCATTGGTAGATTTTTTTTTTTTCATATCAAATGCAAGTATATAGTATGCTTTTGGGATAATTAATTTTGAAAATTGTCGATTTATCCGAAATTAATTTTACAAAAAAATTTAGTAGTTTCAAGTAATCAGTTACGTTCGTTTATTTAATTACAACTTTAATTATAAATATATGCTATAATTTTAAAATAAAAAATTTTTTTCTGTCAATATACTATAAACATGCCGGATCGATCATCTGGCAATTAAAATATACAAATTTAATTAGATTTGATGTATAATTAAATTTGTTATACAGCTTCGCAGGCAATATATATTTAAACTAATTAAAAATTTTTTAATATATTTATATGAATTTTTTAAAATTGAAAATCATTAATCTATATATGGCAGACTATTGGCAAAAATTTTTTATTTTTTTGCTTTTCTCATGAAATATTTTGTTGATTATACCTATACATAATTAAACGGAAATTAAAATTCACGACTAAATATTGAACAGTGTTATTGACAATTAATCAAACATAAATACATTTTGTTTGAAATGCTTTTGACATTCAAATCAATCACAAATTCCCAATTGTTTTGAATACAGTTTTAAATTCAATTGAAAAAAATTTTTTTTTAATTCCATATTAGTCAAAACATTTACTGCCAAAATATTTTTTTACATTAATCTGGGAAATATCCGTGAATTTTTATTTATCTGTGCCCGTGCGCATTACAGAATACCCTACTTTTCCACCGGACGAGCCACATATATAAGAAAATCTTCCTGAGTTCCATGATGGAATCACACTGCTTGCGTTTCGACAATAGTGTTTTAGAGAGACAATGCGAGCATGTTCCGCCAACTGAGAGTGATTGCAATCGATTGTAAACCCTGTAGTACGTCATTTAACTTCATTTACAGGAAGCTAGAGAGCATTTTGTATAGAAAATAGCGTCATTGTGGCGAAAAAAAAATGTTTTAACCCTTTACACGACCATTAAAAAGCCATAAAAAACTGCAAAGCTGTGAAAATTTCTCTATTTATCGTTAATTACGGTAAATTTTACTTTCACAAATGATTGTTATCACTGAAACGTGCTGATTGTTGGATTTTTTCACACTTTGCAAGAGGTAAAATTTTTTTTAAGCTCACACTAAGGCAAATTTTAAACAGAAAACAATCTACATTGCATGCTTAACAAGTATTCAACTCTTTGTAAATAGTTGGCATCAGTTGTTTTGAGTTTTGGTTGCCAGGCAACAAGACAGGTGTGCATATTGACATGCTGCGTGCTGATCTGGTTCACTGGAGCTCGAAGCGCTAAAAGTCCTAACGCAATTATCATCAATTTATGCACAATAAGCATAATATAACTTTCCCCTGCGGGAGCATTTATAATTGCCTATGTGTTTGTAGTGCTATCTGTGCTCTGCCATATTCTGATTCATTTGACTGAGCCTGTACAATTCACAGAGGGCCGTCCTAACATGAATTTCCGCGATCACTTATTTATATACTCTTTGTGTTTTTTGTCATGTATATACAAAGCGCACAATATATCGTCCGGCGGAAGTAACAATTGCTATAGACACATCAAAAGGGCCCCTTTGCGTGTGCCACGTGTGCGATTCAAGTGCGTGAAAGGTTTAAATTATCGTGACGTGCCAGGTGGTCGTAATTGAAAACAACGGGTGTTTCCAACCGATTGTCATATTGGTGGAAAAAAAAAAGAATTGAAAAATTTTTTTTTTCTTTACAAAATTCATATTATTATAAATGTGGTTTTCAAACATCTTGTGGACTGCTAGAAATTATAAATAATTAAGTATAATACTATACATGCGCGAGAGTATAATTGAAATGAAATAATGCACAGTAAAAAATGTACATTTTTAATTATAATCCATTTTTTTGTATGAGCATATTTTTCTTCTTTTGTTTATTTAAACTAATTAAAAAAATATTCATTAGCATTGAACTAAACTAAATACATTTTTTGTGAGTGTGAGTTTTAACATTCGAATTTTTTAACAAGGAAAACTTTTATTAGGTGAATAAATTTTTCTTTTTTTATTTACAATAATTCCCTGAGGTTGAAAGTTAGATTAATGAGTTGTAAAATTTCAATTTAATTCAATCACTATTATTTACTCAGTTAAAAAATCGATATTTCAGTTGTTTACAAACTTTTCCAATCTCCCGAATGCGTTGAATTAGGATTGCAAATCTCAGAGATACGTATTTGACCAATTGAGATAAGATAACATTGGCAATGAACGTTTGGTGATGAGATTTTCAAACTATGTATTGGTAATATCTCATACTCTACACTGTGTAGAGGAGTTTAGTTGCCGAGATATGTTCCGTCAATATATATAGTGATTCGCACCAACGTCGAGCATCAATTCGCTCGACACAGCTCGAGCTAGTCTATAACTAGGACGTGGATCTAGTAGATAATCGACATGAGTTGTCCTCATCAATATTTCGATGAGCTTTGATCGCTCAGCACGTGCTGCCAACCTAATAATTTAACTTGATAATTTTTGTTTCTTTTTCAAATGATACTTTTATTCTCTAATTTTGAAATACATTTATTTATTTAGTTGGAAGAACGATAAGGATAATAAAGTGAGATATTTACTAGAAATAAAATCCGAGGAATCCAATTGAAATGACGATAGTCGTGGTGGTGTGTTTACACTTTTCCCGAATTAAAATAGCCCGGGGTCGAAAGTAGTGTTCGGCATTTAAGCCAGCCTTCCTGCTCTCAGAAACGCGCGTTATAGCGCGGGAGCAATCAAGGTAGATGGCAAAGCCATTTAAGCGTTTAATGGCATGCTGCCGCAGATCCTCGTTTTAGCTTTAGCCTTGAGTAACGGCGCCAATGTCCGTGATGCTATCCATTGTTTGAGAGTGTATAGCTCTCTCTCGAGCACGATGTCGATCGCCCAACCTCATTTCGTCCCAGTCTTGTCATATCCTCTTGCTCTACTCACTATCTTACGTTTCAATATACGCAGATGTCGGCTATTGTGCCAATGATATTCCATAAAAATTTTATTTTCACGTTATTTTTATTATAACGCTTCTATTCTGTTTGAAAATCATTTTTTTTTCTGATTATTGTCAATTACGCTTGAAAAAAAGACGTCTTTTTATGAATTTTTTTCAGAGACATATTTTATTCTATAAAAACAAAGAATATTGGTTTTTTTTAGTGGCAATGTCTGAGTTTACAATGGTACTAATGATTTGTAATATGTATAGGACAGAATTGAAATTTTGATGAAATGACGACTATTTAAATACCAAGTTTTGGTATAACTGCGCGAATCAATGCTCTATCGATTGCGCCGTCTGAATTTCTAGATTCAGCGTAAAAAGTTGCATCTAAATTCGTCGATTTCTATAGTCTACAATCGTACAACTCGTGAAGCCGCCGTGAAAACAGTGAATTTCAGGGTTTTTTGGCTATCCAGCGAAGTTCTCCCGACTAAATTCTTTATGCATTATATGTTAGAACAGGTCAGAACTCTGGGGAAGGCCTCAGAAGTCCCCCTTAATCACGATCAAAGTATAGATAATAAGTTCATATAAATCAGGGAAAGAAATTTTTAAGCGCATAAATTCCATTAATTCTAAATATTAAATTTGACGCTCCATTGAGTATAATATTAATGAACACTAAGTATGCAAAAGAAAATAAATTCTAAAGTAAAAAAAACTGCAGTTATGAGATCATGCCAATAAATTGCAAAAGACTATTTATTTAATTAATCATCATTAATATGTACAGAGTTGAGATTTTGAGGCGTGCATTGAATTTTACCGAAAACAATAGTCATTATAATCCAACTAATCGAATCATTTCTCCATTCCGGCCCAAAAATTTTAATCAATTAATATTGATAATGATGGGTAATGAACGGAGGAATTTTATTCATAATGATGTCACCACTGAAATTTCTATAGATTTGAGCGGTGTGAAATATTTATCTCTCACTCAAATTATGATAGATTTGATGAAATTTATGGGTGCATTTCGAATAATCCAATTAATTATAACGATCGCGAGTTGACTGCACTGATGCAATGTTAGCACACACATATACACATGCAAGGGCTGTAAAAGGCAAAGCCGGATAAAAAGAGATCGTGAAAAAGTATAAACACTCTATCCATGTATATATACACGGTTGAATTAATCCTGCTAAAGTATATATCGACGCCTAACACCGTGGCTGCTGGGCTCGTAGATAAATTCTATGCTTGAAGAGCAAAGTTTTCCTCTAATGAGTATAGAGCACAGTTGGTGTTTCCATTGACCTCATTATAATCCTCTTTATAATCTTCTGGATAAGGTATAGTTTTTCTCGTCATCGTTTCATGATTTTCTTCTCACATGAAAAATTCACTGAATATCATTTAGATTCATTATTAAATAATAATAATAATAATTCAAGTAATCCATCAACTACATCCGCAATCACTGATTCAATGAAACTTTTCTAATTATTACTTTACAATTTTATTGACTTGTGCTGTCAATTGATTTCACTGTAAAATCCGGCTTTCAGGGAAAAAATAAAATTTTTTTTTATCGTTGAAAGAGATTCGCAAATGAGTGGTGAAACAATGGAAAAGTAATGATATTTACCAAGCATCCTCTATAGCAAGTAGTCTATTATCTGGTAATAATAAATTCAAAAAAGTCTCAAAGCCACCAAGAATATTATTTGATTAATTCATCTTGCTAGGAGGTCCACAGCAGGGATTAATTAAAGCCCCAGCAGGTTAGGGGACAAATTTTGTACCAGTAATGTGGTTCTACAGCGGCTGGAGTTCGTGTACCAGGGGACATGTCAACGAATTTTTATTTTATTTATGTCGTTTTTTTTCAATTCTATATCTATGTGTATATTGGTATATATATATATATCTGTATTCATCGTGCTGGGATTCGTATTACTCCTCGAGGGAGTAATCGAGGTGTTCTCGGAGGGGTTAAAAAAAGAAGCACTTCTGGAACTGCCTCGGGGAGGTAACCTCGGTTGCAATGGGGGAAAAAAGTCAGATAAGAGAAGAAATGTCTCGGCGTATATGATGTTTATGTGTTGAGAGTGTGAGTTAACGCGCTCCATGCAGAACTACAGTGCATATATAGCGTCTGAGAAAGTTGAAGTATCATCGTCGCATTTAATTTAATTTTTTCGTCCTGTTTCTTAAGATTTTTTTTTAAGAGTTGCGTCATTGCGCTTAGTTGAGAGAAAATTCTGTAATTATGTTTACTAAACGATGCAATTTTACTTTTTAAAAAATATATCCAGAATATTATTCATAATTATAAATAGTACTTTTCTTAATTATTATTTTATTTATTTATTTTTTTTCATTATAATGATTTAAAGTGTTTAAAATTGTTGTTTCAATTTCTCTGACAAATTTTAAATGCTTAAAAAGTTTTTGGATAATATTTTAAAAGTTTTGCAATGAAATTTTAATTTATTGACATGCTGTAAAAATCCTGAATCTTATCAGATGGATGAAAAGTACACCAGGACACCCTCGAGCATTGTTGTGCTCTTATATATGGCTTCCAACACGGATAGTGCACACAAAAGTGTGCATGTTTACCAGATCCATATATTCCGGTATTATGCATACACACACAAGTTCGTGCTTACTCTCGATATCGCTCCGATAATCTCTTACTCAAGACGGTTAAGATAACCGCACTGAGTATTTACGCTCGAGTTAATTCTGATTGGTCTCTACAGCAGTGTAATATACTTTATATTACAATGTCTAACCAACAATGAAACCTAAAATACGATCATCCAAACTAGTAGTTTCCATTGAAATTTATTCATTATATTTCTTTAAAGCAAAATATTTATGGGGAATTTTTTTTATTACTTAAAAAACCATCTAGAAAAACTTGAGAAATATTTTTTCAACAATCAATTCTTTGTTGCATAGGTTCTTAAGGTAGTAATTTCGAAAATTAATTCTAAAAAAATAAAACTCACTCGGTGTCGTCTTATAAATTTCATCATTTGCGCATGGCAATTATCTCGTCATGACTCGTCGTCGCGAGCGAGTCTATCTCGAGAAATTCATATTTTTGCGGTGTTGCACATCTGGGAAATAAGTGCAAAAGTGTCATAAAAAACTTTGTAATAATTTTGTCGAGTTAACGAAATATAATGAAAAGAATATTCATATTATAATAGCGTCGCTGAGTTTTACTCCTCCTCCTCCTCTGCAATAAGTATATATTTAAAGTTTCACCCAAGTTTCGAGTGTATAGGTAGTACAAAGTTAGTTAACAAACCTAGTAAATTTCTGTGTCACAGAAATCAACAAGATCCCCTCGCCATTTGGACTCCATGTGCAAAGCCCGCTCTAACAAGGGCGTGTGTGGTACACACAGCAAGGTGTGAAATTTCCCTCTCGCTTGATAGGTTTTCCGTTCGTTGCTTAAGATCGTCTCTGAAACTTTCAATTGAATCGGCTAAAGTTGTAAAGTCTGTGTGTGTAAAGTTGACGATTTTATCACGAGACTTTATTTACCCTGAAAATTATTTTATTGAAGCAAAAAAAAAAAAATTCAATAAAAAACATTGCAAATTTAATAATAAACCTTAGATGATCTAATGATGCGGTTTTTTCTGGATGAATTTCATTTTTTTTCTTTTCCCCTAACTTTGCCCGAATTTAAGAGAAGCGAAAAACGAGGAAAATACTGGCAGAGTGGATGAATCATCGACCGGACGATGGCAGCTGTCTATCGTCTGATGGAAGAACCGGGAAAAGCAGACGTGCTGGAATAGAGGAGTCTTGAGATGGCAAGGATGAAGAAAGGGAGGGGTTTGGGGTGTTGTCGAGGTTAAAGGGGTCGCAAAAACACTCCTCTCACGTCTCCCCTTATTTCCTCACAGGGCTGAAGCACACTGGAATTCGTCGAGGAATGATGGTAGCGTATTTGGATCAATGCCCACGTCTCCGCAGATGCTTTATGAAGCACTACAACACCAATGCGCCGATAACTAGACAACTCGTCGTTCCCATGCACTCCCTCAAGCGCATTGTAGTACGATGAGAATGCGAAACATGTCTCCTAAGGATATATCATGCGCCTAAGTCATGCGGCATGTATACCACAAGTGAAACAAACAAACCCATCAGAAATACCAGGTCTCTGTCGAATTTACCCATTGGCGATTATTCAGATGTGCAATTTTCTGCAGCCTTTGATGATAATTGTAGTCAGTCGTGGTATACAATATATATTTTTTTATATAGATTCAATCAATCGGAAGTATATGTGTGAGAATTTTTGCACGCAAAAAATATATTCAATATATTTGTGCACACCACAGTTATATGGTCTCAACAATTGAACCGCGGCTTAATCTCTCTACCATATAAACGGAAACGGAAATTGTATGGTCCGTGTGCTCACAAATTGCCGCAAACAATCGTTGCTTATTGTCAATCGACAAATTTATTAATATTTTGTACTATTTTTTCATATAATTTTACAATTTTTTGATTTATTTTGCACTGTATAGTTAATAATTTTGGTTTTTTATTTCTGCCTCTGTTGATTAAATAATAAGCCAAGATTTTTCTCGATCAACCATTTTAATCCGATTAAATTCTCAATTATTTAGGATAATTCTGAATTTCAAGTGCAAACTTCAAATCATGTTGAGAATTTTGTTTTTTTAATTTTTCTGATTAATTAACGCTTTGAAATATTGAAATTGAATTCGTTAGTACTATATTGTTATAAAATAAAAAAAAAAGTATACGAAAGTAACAGGATTGAATTAGAAAAATGAGAAAAAATTGTAAGTTTTCATCTGAAGCTTTTTTTTTTCTATAAAAAAGGTTATTTCTTATACTAAGATAATATGTCGCTGATGAAAAGCTTCATCTCCTCTATTGGAAGCTTCAATAGGGACCATAAATTAACCATATGGGCAAATGCATAAAACTAATCTAATAAAGGGTGAGCGAATCTAATTAAGGGTGATGGAATTGCTGAAGGCTATGATGTGGCTTTAGGTCAGTCATGTTGCAAATTCGATAGACTCTGTTGAAAGCATCCATGCTAGAGATCTAATGTCAATTAATGATGGAATGACCATTGACCAATTATCGAGATCTCAGTTGGCTCAATTCCTTTGTGAATTGTGCAACATTCATCAATGCGATTGCCACATCCACAATATATCCAAATGCTTGTCTTTAGTACATGTCGTCATATGACGACAGAATCAAAGACTAAAAAAAATTTCCACGGCTGAAAAAAGCGTATATTAGACAGGTAGAGTGACGGCATGTTGCTTGAATAGAGTTCCTTTGTATTTTTGGCCTAGTTTCCCAGAATTTTCCCCTTGTTCTCGTATAACGCACACGCGTGAATCCCTACAATGTTGCATGTTCAGCGTGTAAAACCGCGTAGTTTCAAGGTTTTAATAGGTTTTACGGGTGTTTGAAGAGTCAAGTTTTCCACTGCCTATAGTCTGTTTAATCATCTCTGTGCATAATATATCACGCCGCAAAGTCAGATGTAATGGAACATGATCATCAAAGGTTCATCATAAAGCAAGTAGATAAAGTAAGTGACGCGGAGAGTATGAGTGCCACGAAGGAAGCCATCGATGTTGGGGTAGTAAGAGCTTAATAAGCTACTCACCAGATACTGGATCATCAAGTGGATAATCGACGCGCAGGTGCCTTTGGAAGGTATGATCGTATTGTTCATACGGATGGATAAAAAGATCTTGCCTCCATCATTGATGAGTTACTATTTTAAATTTATGTAAAGAGTGTAAAGACTGAAATGAAGCACTGCAGATGTGTCCTTGTTACCGCGGGTCTTGTTTACTGTCACTAAATTGATTCAATACAATGTTGATATATAAATTCACCTCACGAATGTTTCGGGACAATTAAGTCTACGATTTGTCTGCCAAAAGTTCGCCCAGCTTGTTTAGTATTCCTTTTGCCGAATGAGCACTGCTCTGCAAGTTTGACTGGAATCGTGCCTATCTCTTTCAAGTCTTTCACCCAATTCTAGAGCAGATGCCCCGAAGGTTTTTACCAATCGACAAAGTACATAGACTTTTCCAGGTGTTGCTTTAGTTGTCACCAAAATATAGAATAATTTATTTTAACTGTTTGAGAGTGTTTTATTATTTTGAAGTGATTGTTGTTTTTGTTGTTATGTTAGTTTATGTCGTTTTTTTGACAGTTTAAGGTAGACGTCGTTCGCACGCAATTCCGAATTGCCGTCTGAGTAATATCCTCTGGTGAATGAACATATACCAACGTCAATGTGAAGCGGTGATAATATAACGTCTCAGGAGAAGATTTCTCTGAACGATTCGTTGAGTAATGTCTGTTGGATATTGCTTTCTCAATGAAACTCTGCGTATAGAGGATCGTTCTGTGGAATAAACGTACATTGCTTGTCCGAGTCACTTGCAATATAACAGCCGGCGGTAATATAACAGCGAGAATGAGGCCTCAGGGTGCAATCTCGAAATCCATCATCGCTGATAGGTGTTTTTAGTGAGAATGGAATGCACACAACTGCTTGTGGCTGAGTATTTTGTAATATTAAGATACTTTTGTGTGTTTTTAAGTATATATCATATATTTCACATACATGGTATTGATTTACACACTGTAAAAAGTAAAAAAGTACAGTTGGATCGACCAAAACCACTTTTATCCTGACATTGATTGGAATTAAATCGCCGATTCATATTGTATTGGATTGGTTGGACATTCGGAGCACTTTAATTACTAACTTTCTATCGGTATATAAAGCTGGCAATTGGATTTTCGTAGATACATGTTGAAATGTTCTCGAGAATTGAAATCCATGGAGAATTGCCTGTGAGAATGGATATCTTGTATATAATTTTCGAACTGGACTGTCAAGTACTGTGTGAATTTCCCCTGAGAGATTTGTGTACAGCACGACTTAGCCAGGGACCCAGTGCACTCACTTGTATATAGGCTTGGCTATACTTCTCGATAATTTACTGTCATCGACGATATATCATTCTTGTCAATGCCGGGTTTCCTCATGCCATTGCAAAATTTCCAAGAGGTATTGTTTGCAAATCGAGAATTATTCTTGCATTTACGCATGACTGTTCAACGGAAATACGAGACGAGACAGAGTAGAAATGACTTTTTTCTACGTTTTTTATTCAATTTTTTTTCTGGGAAATTGACATCACGTCATATACGTATATACAATCTCTCTGTGTGATTTCTAAATATTTTTACCTCCAATTCTGACAGTTTTGCTGATCGTCATGATCCAGATTGATTCGTAAAGCCGAAACTCCGAGAGATTTCATCGCGTCAATCAATCATATCCACTAGACTGACATAATCATCCATTTTTAGCTGCTGTGAATCCACACTTTTGTTTTTTTTTTTTTCTTTCTTTCTTTCTCTATTTTAATGCATGTTTGGGATATGGTATGAGCTTTGGGCCTAGCGAAATTTCGTAAATCCCCACGAGAGGTGTGAGGCAAACCTCTAAAAAATGAAACGCCACCGATAGAGCGGGGTGATCAATACTCGCGGCAGAGATAGAGTTGGTGTCAAAAAATACACACCGAGAATAGAAAAAAAAATTATCAACATACAGTGGTGCACACGGAAGATCCTTCACCTTTCACATTTTCCCTCTTTGTCGTGTCTGCCTCCGGGTATCGCATTGGTATATACCATCGCTGATATGTGTTGGGTGAGTGTTTTGTTTTGTGTCGACATATTTCGCGTTTGGCTCTGGTGTGGCGAGAAAAATCCAATGAAAAACGATATAGGTAACTGCTGGTGCATATTTCATATATACTGTATCTTCCATCACGATAAAAATCAATGTCATTACAGCGCTAATGAAAAGCCCAAGAGAATTATGTCAAGTTGAGTACTTTCATGCTGAAGGATATTTTATTCTCTTGCAACGTGCGCTGATGTCGCGTCGTCTTCTTCTTCTACACGAAGCTCCTTGGAAATTCAATTCTCACCGACGTGTTTCAATATTAAAGCGGTGCAGATGATGCGGCTCGACTCTCTGTGTGCCAGTAAACACAGTCGAGTGCTTCACACCTTTTGTGCCATCATCATGTGTTTACATTTCACTTCTTTGTGCGACAGAAATTGCATGGAAAAAAAACGACAAAGTTCTAGCCCGAACTTTACGAAAGCAATTTGTAAAGTTATCTAATATGACGAGCGGTTCTTTCTAACGACTTTCCTCCCGTCCAGTCTCTCTCTCTGCAGTCAATTGCCTGCAGATATTCAGCAGTATGCAGCATCAGATTGCAACGTTATGATGCTTGAAAAACTAATAGGCCCCTCTTTTAAAAATCCTACTTTTTTTCTCAGACATTTATTATCCTCGAAATGAGATTCGCCTGTATATATGTATAAGAAAAAGAAGAAAAAAAAGTCTGATGATGGTGAAGCCGCGATGAATCTTTTGTGTATAATATTTTTCTTAAAAGTTTTCATTATTTGCTGCTTTTTTGGCGGCGTTCGCTGTGTGTGTGTGGGTGTTTTTTTACCCTGTTAAAACTGCGCGCGAGAGTACAGCTTACTTATCTGCTTTTCCCGACGGTGCCTTTCGCCTACTTTCCCAACTCCATTACGCTTGGCGTGGCTTGCCTTATACAAGGCCACGACAGACGGGACTTTTTGAGTCTTGCAAAGCCTGAAATATCGTGAGATACTTGGCCAATATACCTAGTGAGAATGGTGGGATAGAGAGGAAGCTGTGGTTGGACAGTTGCAGAGAGAGGACGCGCGAGTCACTTTGTGAGTTTGGTAAAATAGGGCCGAGTTTAAACGACATTCATTGGCGGTTTGTGGCAATAAAGTTGTACCATTAATAATTCGTTAGTTCGGTGAGCTGTTCGTGTTAAAAAAAAAAAATGAACCTGCGGTTACATGACTATTTGCATGAGATTTAGATACCACTATTGTCCAACCCAAAAGTTACGTTAATCATGAATTTGAAAATGCCATCGCACCACTGTATGTGTCCGCATCAGAGGTGTGAATAAAGAACGTATAGATTTAATCCGAGAGAATATTTAAATTTTTATCGATCGTTATCTATACTGCGAGTATATATATTTTTTAACACATTCTATACTGCGCAGTTGCAGCCCTCTTATGTGTTTCGTATGGTTAAATGTCCCTGCTCCGCCTTTTTACGACAAGACAAATGCCCAAGTTAATTCGGATTTTCTCTCGGCTTTTGTTTTAAATCAAGTTTCTCGACTAAATTAAATTTAAAAATGGCTACGAGACTGGATAGGTGCCAAGCTCTCTTAACAATTAATGTTTCAACGAAAAATCATTCGGTGCGTCTATCACTGCTTGACATTTTTATATTTCCTCTTTTAAAAAATGAAAAACAATTTTTTTTTAAAGCGATTGTTTGATGGGATGATGGGATATTCGGTTGGATTAACGCACAAAATGTCGGTATTTTAGGTCTCGGCTATTTGTCAATTATTCTACGATAAATTTCAGCTTCAAAGGCATTTCCGATCCGCATAGTTCTCTTTGAAACCGCGATTGCTATGAATAAACTGGACATGCCAGTGTAGTACTTGTAGTTAAATTTAATATACACCTGTTATATGTATTCATTTGTGGTTAACTATTTCGATATATACATACGTGTGCGCTTTTATTCATTTCTAACGAATCACAAACGCGCGAAGCTCTGGAATTTTATGCAATTTAATGAATCGTAAAATCACATTGAATCTGAAAATTGTGTCAATGGCACATGTATTTCATCACGTGTCAATTGCGCTGGAATTCCAATTATGGTTGATAATAATAATTAAATTTTTACAATTAAAAATATTCTAATTGATTTTTTTTTTGTTTTCAGATCTGCTGCAGTTTCTAGAGTTACTGAGCTGATGAAGGTAAAATATATGATAGAGATATCTTTTAGTTAATCCAGTGTATAATTCGGATGCTGGTGCATGGGTTCAAATATTTGTCCGCTTTCAATACACGTTTACGGGCACCCTGAAATGCTGAACGACTGGACACCTTACTTGGGTTTTAGTGTCTCTAAACTAGAATATAACCGTTGGAATTATAGTGACTCCTTCAGCACCACTGGCGTTACAGACTGCGGCAGCTAACTTAATAAACTGATAGGGTGGTGGTTTGCCGAGACTATATAGAGGGTCCAGGTTGTCGCTTGTATCCAGTGCCACAACTTTCGTTTGTTGTGGTGTCGAGTTATATACAAGTTTCTTTTCCATTAGTTTATTAGTTATAATAACTTATTATGAATTATTGGAGTATTTTTATTAATTGAAACTATATTTAAATTTTCAGGATTTTATTTCAAATAATGTTAAAACTTGCAAAAAAAAAAGTTCAGAAATTCTGACATACAACTGCTTAGAGTCACAAGTCTTTTTTTCTGCTACGAGAAAGTTTTTATTTGCAAGTTTTGCTTCGAACTTGTATTTTTCGAGTAGGTATCTGTGATGGAAATATTTCACTCGGAAAAAATTGGTTTTAATGTTACTTTTTGTTTATTAGTTTGAATTTTTTACGACGTGTTATATTCAGTTGGAATTTTCAAAAAAAAGTTTTATTTTTGCATTTTTGGAATGCCCATGTATTTGAGTATATTCTGGGAAAATTTTAAATCGATCTGGCAAATATTCTTGAAGACTTGGAGCGTTGAAAAGTAGCAAAAACATTGGCTGAAGTATAAAAAAACTGGACATAACCCTTTGAGTTGATTTAGTTTTCTTGTCTGCCAAATTACTGATGAAATTTTCAATCTTCAAATTTTATCAAGAAAAAAAAACTGTAGATAGGTTGTACCATTTTATTGCTGTGTGTATAGTACATTGAATCGAGTATCGTCTTCAATATTGAATTGAAGTGATTTTTCTCTTGCTATTATCTTTGAAGAAAACAAGGGAATGATATTATTGTAACTTTTCACGTGGCGCTATGATGGGATTATCGAGAAAAATTGTTCAACTAGCCAATCGGATTTTATGGTATCGTCGTGGTATCTCGTTAAATTGATGCTCGAGTGTGAATCAGTAAACTGGCGAGACTTCTTGACACGTCTAAGATATTGAAGCTATTTCCGTAGCCGTGACATATTTCTTGATCGAATGATTCCGAGAAAAATCGTTTCAAGAGATTTAAAGATCGCTTTATTTCCGATATCGCTCAATGCATTTAAAAAGCTATCTGTCCACTCGACATTTTTTATTGGATTTTATTGAATGTCTTGTATATATGCATCCAATATATCCAAAGTCAACTCAATTCTTTAAAACATTGTGTTTGTTCTCTCTTCTTTAGCAGTTTCACAATCACATAGAAACACAGACTTGAGAATAAAAGCAATAGGAAAATAGTCTTGAGTGTTTTTAACGTCTTGAAAGCTCAAACGTAAATGCAGATCGAGGTTTTTAAATTTAAATCTAGATGGCAGATTAGTTGAAATGAATTTTTTTTTTATTTAAAAAAAAAATAAAGTTATAAAAATGTAGTTTCAATGTCCAAATTGTGTGCTATGTTTTTAGCAATTGTCAACATGGATTACTATGGCATGGGAAACAATTTCGTGTGTTTTCGCTGTGTACTACAGGGTAGCAATTTTATCCGTGATGTATTTTGAATTTTCCACAGTGTTCACATTCACTTTACCATCAGCCTCACACACACTCTTTTATTCCCCATATTTTCTGGTGTCCTTTTTCGCCAGGGGAAAATTGAAAGAGTCGCGTTCTCGAAGCTTGATGAAAAGCTCCGAGAGATGTAATCAGGCTTATGGAGTCGGGACGCGAACTGCACTGGTATATACAAATGGTTGAGGCTGTATTTCGAACATGTGCATATACAGGACAGCAAATTAATGGATCAACAAAGTTTTATTTGCGAGTACACGTTCAATTTTTCCATCAAATTCTACGGATAATTTACAAAAATGTTTTTACCGTTTTAACATTTTTTCTAGGATTAGATTAGTTCTAACTGAAAAAGTCTGTTTGAAAATAATGCAGAAAGGAGAAACAAGGTATAGCAATGATCGAATTATGTGATTATTAGAGAACAATCTCTTATTTTTCCGCCGTAATATGCTGTGGAATCTGGAATATGGAACTTTCCTATGTGTAAACTCGAAAAACGCGGTTAAGAAGTCAAAATATATCCGAAAAATAATTTTGAAATATTCATTTTAACTTTTTCTCAAGTAATACTAAGGTAATATATGCTCTAAAATAATTTTCTTAACCTCGAAGACATTGAATAGCCGATTGGAAAGTTATTAAACTGTTCAGAATTTTAATTATTAAATAGTTAAATTACTCACTTAAAAGTTTTAGTCTTTTTTCTTGTAGGTAATGTTTTATTTATGTAATAAAAAGCACGTTTAATAATTAATTTCCGTATTTCTGTTAAATTTCAAAAAATCGAAGGAAAAAATTAGTTATTTTTTATTTATGAAATTTTTCTCGAGCTTATATAATTTTTTACCAGCTTATATGCATTGTATCACTAGCTATAGTATTTACTCCCACAATTGATCGTACCTATAGCGTATATTGTATATCTATCGACTTGGATCACAAGAAATAAGATAACCAAGGGCAAATGATGCGGGCAAAGCTACAGCCGAGCGTGAATGGAGGATTCAAAAGAATTTGCTACTTCTACTGCATTTCTGCGACATAGTCATTCTTTGGCGATATTCCAAGCGCTGCTAGGGGAGTGAGGAGTAGGGAAATACGATTTTCAAAGAGAACATAACAATTCTTTTTTTTTCTCCAGATTTTTTTTTTTGTAAATGTCATTGAAAATGTTCGTTCCATTGACGTTCAGTTTCTTTGTCCGACTTGGCGCGCTGACCTCTACATAAATCATACGGCAAATACGCTAAAAAAGGTGAAAAAAAAAAAAAACAATTCAAGTTGTAAAAAAATTTTTATTTTTAATTCAAAAGATAGAAGATGGTTTTCTGAATTTTTTACCAGCTTATATGCATTGGTTAGGTGTTATATTTTAGCTGTATGGATATTTATGCGCATAAATTGAACAACAATCAAGTATTTGAGAGGGTATACACACCTCATTCCCTCGGTCGCGCGGCTTTCGAGGGATTTTCGCGCTGTGGCGTTTTTTTGCTCTGTATATATGCTTTGACCGCGCGGGATTTAGCGACAAGCGCGTGTAAAGTCCAAGGTCTCAGATTTTTCAAAGTAAAATATTGTAAAAATATCGTAGAGTGGAGTACCTTCGACAAAATCATGAATAATGCATATTTTCCAACTCTACGTGAGCGACAGTCAGGTAAAACACGGGGGTGTCAGAGGGAGAGAGTGGTTTTGACCTCTTTCCTCTTCGATATACACCAACCGTGGTTTCTCCCGTCGCTAGGTTTTGATCTTGTTCAAAGCCAGATGCGGAAGCCCTTTGCATTTGCTTCTATCACGAATTTTTTCCTCTATTTTCCTGCGGCGTTTTCTTCACTGTCGTCGTCGTCGTCGTTGTACGTGTGGCGGTGAAAATAAAAAATTTGCCACGTCAATAGAAGAAAAAAAAACAACGTTTTGTTATATGTATTTTGTTATACAAATAAGCAGACCAGAGAAAAAAAAACTTCTTGACAACACCTTGGCAATCGATAAATCTCAACTTTTTTCTGCGATAAAAATTGTAGAAAAGAGTTTTATACATCCAACTAATTTTTATTCTTTATTTCAATGGAGAGAAAAAAAACTTTTGCTATTGTTGCAAATCAAAATATATTTTTTATCATTATTTATAATTAAAAGAAACAAATGTTTGAATTTATTTTGCATGTGTTTATATAATCACAGAGTTGAATTTGTGTTTTTTTTTTGTCCTATACGTGAGAATAATTTTTCGGATTAATTAGATTTACAAAATAGTGTGAGGAGAATGCAATTAATTTTTACGATTAGGTTCATGCAATCGGGTTGAAATGTCTGAGGCGTGGGGGAGAAATGAGAATGGCACAAACATAATTCGAGATAATGTGCTTACGTTGATGCACGGGAGATTCTCGTTTATATATTTGTGGTGCAATGTATGCTTCATGAACCGCGTAAACTAAAACGTACTTGTTGAAATTATCCACCACAGTTAATTAACATTTTTCAATTTCCGTCGAGTGTCTGTTTCATGTGATGTTATTCTCAAAATACCATTATCACAATATCAGTCATAAATTTTTATATTTGTTTGTATACATTTTCGCCTATTAAATTTGACTTTTATTCCAAGCTTATTACAATTGATTAATAAAAATTAGTAATTAATTTTTTTATTTGCAAGTTTTTTTTTCAATTCTTTTTTTTTTTTTTTAATTATGCTCTTACTTTTCACTGATTTTACTCCGAGTTGTGCTAAAAAAAATCATATTTAATCGTTTATTTTTATGATAATTAAGCTTGTAATTTTAAAAAATGGTTTCAAGCTTCATTTTCTCTTGAAATTTAATCATCTGAAGGAAATTTTTAGCACCTGGAAATTCATAAAAGCTTTAAAAATCCCACAATGAAATTTAATCAATACGTACCTGGGCGTCTAGAAAGCGAGATTTTATCCTCCACTGTTAGAAGTACCATCTTTCTCTTAATTATTTAAATTGAGTTTCGCCAAAGGCAAAATTGAAGGCAAAGAGCGTACAATAAACTTTGGATGGAGAGTATTCTTCTTCTGAATATGCAAACTTTTTTTGCTTTTCTCTCTCCCCCGCATTTTTTTTTTCTATCACTGGAGAAAATGCAGATTGTCGAATAAAAACGTCAAACAAAAAAAAGAAAAAGTTTTTTTAACTCTCTTTTATAATTGAACGAGTCTTTTGATTTATTCATCCTGGACCTTTCCATTAGCGGATTAATGACAACCCCATCTCGCAGCTTATGTCTCGCTCTATAATACAACCCTCAATATCTCAGCTGATCCAGACAAGTCTATTTAAGCTCATCTCAGAGTGATGTTCAATAAGCACATAATACTATATCGAAAATCTATCCTTCCTCCATTGTTGAACATTCCTCGCACGGTGCAACGGACTAGCAAAGTCCCTTTTCTCCACAGTCAGGCTGGTCGATACATTGCGGATTACATTTATCACACACTACGCTGTAAATCAGTGCTTAATGGTCAAACGTTTTTCTTGGAGCACTGGTGAGGCTGGCTCGGGAAAACTCTCTTGACTTCTTTCTATTTTTTGTTTTGTTTTCCACACTTTTGTGGGTAATATACGAGTGCAAGTAGCGCCATGGCGACGCACAACTCAGGAAATTAGAGTGCAGACGTGTGTAATTGAAAAATATATATTCTTAACATCGTGTTTTGAATGAATATGCTGGTTTTATTTTTTGCTAGTACTTTTTTTCATGTTTTACGTTTGTAAAACTATTTAATTATTCTTTTATCACCTTCATTATCTCGATTTTTTTCTACTTTTTATGATTCATAATTTTTTTTTGTGTCTCATCTATACCGTGTGCTCTCTTCAAAGTGTGTAAATTACCGAGCGAGCGCTCGCGCGTTTTTGTCGAGGAAAAAATGAAAAATATATTTTATATGTATATATGACATGTCGTTATTGTGTATATATGGTTGGCTATGTGAGGTGCGGTTATGTGTGATTATTATGCAAAGAATTTTTAATTTTATGCTTGACGCATTGTCTTGTATGTTTTTTATTTTGTTATTTTTACGGTTCAATAAGTTTTTGTAGGATTTATTAAGTACAATATTTTTCCAGCGTTGATTAAGTATGAATTTTCTGACAGTTCAATTTGTAAGAATTAGGGGGTTTAAGATGAATGTAAAAAAGGTCTATTCATCATTCAATTTAACAGCGTGTCTAAAACTGCACGGGCAAAATTCACGCTAATATTCCCCTTCTTTTCTTTCTTCGGTTATGAACCACTTGGCGCTTTAAATTGCGCTCATCCCCGACACCTTTAAGGATCCGCATATCATGAATAATATTATATTACATAATAGAGTAGAATTCCACAAAATTATATGTATAGTTTACGTTATGTTGAGTCAGAACTGGATAACAATATTGTTCTAAAATATATCTACTATAATTTTTTTTTTATCAAAATATCTTTATGTATCATGATTTTTATTGAAATTTATTATTTAATCTCACGTATTTGTTTTTATTTTTAATTTTTTATTATTTTTACTATGTATTTTTAAATCGAAAAATTATTCACTAATGCAAATTATTATAATATTATGAATGTGTATAATTTTATTTTATTTTATTGGGAAATATTGATTTTATCCATTTGAAAAATTTTTGAATAGTTTTTTTCGCGATTTTTTGCAGATAAAAAAAATTAATGACTTTTTTGAGGCTTTAGAATGTTGAAATTAGTGGCTATAATATTTTTATGTTGATGAATAATATTATAATTTGATATAAAAAATTTATATTCATAGATATCAGTGAGTTAGAGTAAACATAAAACGACTAGACTAATCGATTGGATCTCAACTTCATAAAACCATCGTCAGTCGTCTGACAGCACGGTACAAAGTTGAAATTATGCTCTCTATAGCTTAGGATAGTTATTAAATAACATTATAATAAATTTTATAGTCTAGTAAGACATTTAATTATAAGTTTTAATAAATTTCAATCCCGCGGAAACAAACAAAAGCCACGCTATGATAAAGTATAAGTATTGTACTGCATGTATGTATGTATGTGTGTGTGTATGTCTGTGCAATATATGCGTTGGCAGATTATCAGACGCTTTTGGTGCACAGCACAAGACCAGCTGGTCCTCGAGAATGTTCCTGGGTTGTCTAAACGACGAAAATTTTGTAGTACTCGATTTGTACCATGGTAAAATATTTCTTCTAAAAATAAAACAATAGGTATATACCACTAATTATCACTAAATATTTTTAAAAACATTTAAAAATATTTCCCCACAATATAAAAACCTTAAACTACTTCTATTTTTTTTTTAAATATAGCCAGCCATTTACAATATTTGAATTTATACATCAAAGCCTATTAAAGGCATTTAATTTAATATGCAATTGAGTGCAGATAAATACATTTTTTTATATATTTTTTATTTATTATTTATCATGTGATAATTTAGTGGCTCGAGGAAACAGTTGTATCATGTTTATCAGTTGATATATAAAAATATAAATTCATATATCGTTGAATTACTGCTACAGGCAGTTTTTTTGTTCTACATGCAATGAAAAATATTTTAGGTTCACGGTAGTAATAAATACCCTCGTGTGTCTATATACCATACAATTTATTGTGCAAATATGTTATTTGCTCGAACAATCTTTTATTCAATCATCTCTCGTCATTTATTTATCTAAAAAAATACAGAAAAGGATTTTTTTATATTTTGAATCTCTAGAAAATAAACTTGCGAATGCTTCATGAACTTTTTATCTCTAACATTGCCTATCCATCTTATCTGTGATGTTCTCTCGCGCACTTGCAGCGAAGAAACTTCTTAACTGCTCCCAAGCAGCGATGAATAAGTAAGTAGTCGGCTGTCGCACGATGATGCGTTCGTTGATTCACGGAAACTCCACAAATTTCATATACTTCGTTCACAATTCATGTGTATATTGTATGTTCTCCACACGTCATCAACGATGCTTTTATAATATCATTGAATTACTCATAAAATCCAGCAATATCACTTAATATTGGATTGTTAAATATTTTGCTGAGATGGAAGAAAAGTTCAGGAATTTTCCCATGAGAAAAATTTCCTAGTAAAAAATCGTGTCCTATTACTTTTTTTTTTTTTTGAATTGTCGTTCCACACTCAAATCGTCTACTACTATCCTCACCGATAAAGCTGACGCCATTCTACGTAACCTTACATTTACGCCCCGTAAAAAAACTTCTTTTCATCCTTTACCATAAACTAAAGAGAATTCTTCTTATCAGGTTAAAAAATATTCATTTATTCAAACGTTGAAACAAACAATTATATTTTTTTTTTCTATGCAGGTAAATTTTTAAATTGAGTTTCTCTTGAAAAAAAAATATATTACATCGTCAATTTATCGCTAGTTTTTTCTCCCTTGAATATCATTATAGTTAAATTATATCGAATGGGTTATCGGATAATTGATTTGGTTGAATTTTTCAACAGCTAGTTTAGTCTCTGATAAATGAAATATATTTAATCAAGATTTTTTTTTTCCCTCGACTGTTGACCGACTGTCAAAAGATATCTGGCATGGAAATCCAAGCCATCAGTAAAAAAAAACATGAGTGTGACGGTGGTATTGCGCAGTTGGAGGGTGAATAATCCCCCTCTAAAAATTATATTGTGTTCAGCCCTATGTGACATTTATCAGAAGAAAAATGGTTTCATCTTGAGCTTTTGTATAGGGATATCAACTATTTCTACATGCACCCCACATAATGTTTATCCATCAGTTGTTTTTTTTATTACTTCAAAAATATTCAGTGTATATATTACAATTCGTCACGACATTCAATCACATTCATCACCATGACATCAAATTGATTTTGATTGCAGAGAAAAAAAAACATTTGTAAAATCCATTTCAATTTTGTCACATGCCTCGATTTAAATGATTACTTTTTGGGATATATATCACTATAGTGCTCACGATGAAATGATTATTGAAATTTTCAAATGTTTTCAATCACCGAAAAAGCCTTTCGATCAGCTCTGTGCCCAGATGGAGCGATATAAGCACAAAATTCTCTTTCAGTTATTGGATCTTTTACATAAATACTCTGGAGACGGAAAAATCTCGTATAAAGGAGCTTTTGCAGATTGACGATTTTTAAAACCCCAGGATTTTTCTCAAAAGCATTAGTGCGCACAGTATATATAATATTTCAATAGTTTAAAATTTTTTCTTCAATATTTTTCCAGACTCAATTGTTACAAGCTTTTCGGTATTTTTATGGGCCGAGTTTGGGGATGGATTGGGTTGCAGAAGGTCGAAGGGTCGTGAAGATGGTTGATGTACCATCAAGTTGAGATCCTGAGAGCTTCCGGTCAATCCTCTGCTTCTTTGCCAAAGCTTTTGGCCTTCTCTCTAGTCATCTTTAACCTTCGACCTCCCAGGCATAGATTTTGTTTACTGCCTCGCTCTGAGGAGGTCGATAGTCTCATGAAAATTCACAGAATATTATTTTTTATTTAGTTTAGAATATTTATTGTGGTTTACCGTGATTGTTGGACTATTTGTAAATGTTTTATTCGTCTTTTTTCACTGTTTTCAACGACACAAAAAGCCATCCAGAAAGCCATCAACTTAGCTTGATGGGGTGGAATTTCATCTGGCGCCATTCTCGAGTCATTTAACTGTGGGCTAGTTTGTCTGCAATGATTTTACTGTTTTATGCCGCATATCCATGCCAACATCTCTTATTTAATCGCTCCAAGACAACTGCTAAAAATAACTGACATCAAAAATAAATGGTATTCTATATTTTAACATTAATTTTTTTAATTATATTTTTTTTGTTTAGCAGTTGTTAAAAGTTTTTAAATAGTTCTTGTATGTGTGAATTTGTGAATTAATTGAATTATTCGAGCCAATATTGACAAATTTATTAAATAGTTTTGTGGAAATTTGAGAATTGTTTTAAATTATAAAAGTTTACCGGTTAGATTTTGATAATAAATTAAATTTCCTGAAATAATATTTGATTCTGTCGCTAATTTTATCGTCGCCGAGCAGCATGATTCGGTTGTTGAACTCGCCAAATTCAAATCGAGTCGTATATGTCTATATTGGAGCTTTTAAAATAGCTCGCGCAGGTCAAAGTAGGTTGGCACTTTGTTCTACATGTGCATACGAATTTAGCGAAAATAACGTGACAAGATGGAGAGGAGGTTTCGCGTGGTGATGAGGTCGGGTCGGTGTACAATTATTCAATATAGATTCATCATGACATTGTTCTGAAATAGTATATACGGAACATCATTAAATCCGGCGGCCTGTGATGTACAAATCACACTGTCGCTGAGACTTTGACCTGGAAATTTTGGGGCATTGTGTGTCAGAGATGGGTTTACGGACTTCTATAAGCACGCGAGATCATGATGGTCATGTCACACACTTAGTTCGTTGGCATATTATCGGATAATCCACGCCATTAAATTATATGTTAGGAGAATATAATTCATGTGTCGGCGTCAACTTGATCATTCACTCGCATTAAATTTCGTGTTCAACCCGACATCATTGCTTGGCTGTTAATTTGTTTTGCCAATTAATGCATCATTTGCTTGTGTGTAATTAATCTCTTCAGATTCGGATGGATATTATGTAGGCCGATAATTGCAGGTATCAACGAGTAATTACCGGCGTGTTAGCGTGCACAATATTTAACTAAATTAGAATTTTTTATCGATTGATATCTCATTTTTTTCACAGTTGAATAATTTTACATTTATCTTTAGTTCTTCTTGAAAAATTGGTAAAAAACATTTTAACAGTGAATTTTGAGATGTTTAATGGAGAAAAAAAAATTTGATTTTTTTCGTCAAATTTTCGAAAGAGGATATATCCCTAAGATTTCGTAATTTTTTAGTTTTTTGTTGATAACTCAGTAACTATGACAGCTATCGGAAAATGTTATAGAAATCAAACGATTGGAAATTTAGTTTTCCAAAAATAATGTAGAATCAATTTTTTCGATATTTTTCTTTATTTTCGAGATATTTTGAAAAATAAAAATTTCAAAAAAATAGTAATATTTCAAAAACTAACAGAGATAAAAAAAAATTGATTTAACATTTTTTATAGAAAATTTGACCCTTGATAAAATAACACTCGTGATATTTTTTGCTATTTTGCTTATTTACTGAGTTATCACCAGAAAACCAACAAATCACGAAAAATGTGTGATTTCTAAGGGGAATTTGCCTTTGAAATTTTGATGGAAAATTTTTTTTTTTTTTTACATCTCAACGAAATCTCCAAAAACTTATTTTAGGTATGTAATAAATATATTTTTTTGAAAATCAGTTATTCCGTAAATAAATTTCTCGATAAAGTGTGTAATAGAAAAATTTTTGGCATCAGTGATGTATATAATCAAGATGAAAATAATGTTTTTCAGTTCATTTAATCAGTTAGTAGATTTTAGATAGAAAAATATCGAATTTGAAACAAAGTACGGATTTTATTTCATTTGCATATAGCAATTATCCATTTGCTAATTGCTTTGATTTCCATCGATATAAATTTTGCTTCACTTGGTGTGGATTATTATTCCCATTAATTCCTTGGCTAAATTCAAATTAAGCCCGATTGATTCGCTTAATAATTTATGGGTTATGATAGCAAACTGATCAAAGCATGTAGTTTATTGTATTGTTTGCATAGTTTGAATCAAATCTATCGACTAGTTGGTATTTTCGTGAATTATTAATACTTAAAAAATTTTTTTCCAAGTAATCCATCATTTTATATAAATTTTCTTTCGAAATAAATGAAGATTCAATTCCAGCCATCATATTAGGATGCCACATGTGTCCGGGAACTTGAAAAATTCCATATCACCAGTTTGAAAATTTTGTATTAGACTTGGTGGCGATATTTTGAGAAAAAAATTTTATGCGTTATTAATTCAACTGATGGACATCAGTTGAGTTGGAAGAAACTCCTTGCGGATGCAGCAGTTCATCATCCGAAGAAGTGTTTTCATTTGCGGTTTTATTTCTCGCATGTCTTCTGTGAGCATATATAGGATGGAAAAAAAAAAAAATCTAAAAAGTAAAGTAACTGAATGGCGGAAAATATATTGTCTTTTTATGGTGTGATGAATTAAACCATAAAACCAGAGTTGTTTTTCGTGTACTTGTAAGTCATATTCATTTTATGCCCTTCTCTCTTCATCAAGTGATTGAGAATTATATCATTCAAGTGCGATGTCACATAAACATTGTGATTCTCAGGCTATTCATATGCCAACGTGATATTTTTTAAATCCTAAAATTTATAGCGTGATTTATAGTTTTAGTCTTTAATAATTTATGACTAAAACTCAATTTCAATAAAATTTAGGTTAGTAATGGAAAATACTATTCGAAGAGTTATATAACCTATATAATAGATTTGGAGAAATGCATTTAAAAAAGAATTGCTCCTGATACGTCACCGGCTTACGCAATGTTCTTATACGTATAAACAGTCGTGAGGGTCTTTAAAGTATATCTCTTGCTAGTTTCATAGTTCGACATCCTGTGGATGGCCTCAGGAGTCTGCAGATAATTATTTAAGTTATCAATCCTCGAACATGATGGCAAGAATTATTATAGTGATTTGAATAATTTCGCGGTCTCGTACGGTTGCTGTTTTTTTTCAATGTTTTCAGATTTCTTGCAAATACTTGACACCTAATACTGATGTACTGTATACATGGACCCTCTGATACTACACACGAATTATTGCGGAAATAGCAGCTAGACAATCTTCTACTTCTAGTCACGTTCAAGCAAAAAGCAACGTTCAAATGTTGCATTTTAACAAAATTCATCTCTGAAGTCAGTCGAGATTTTGATCACTCTATTCTGAAAAAAAAAAAAAATTTATATATACGTGACTAGAACATTTCTCTGACGAGTATTCTAGTCTCAAAGGGTCAATGCAATTCTTGGATTATTTTTCGGAATGAATTGCAGCCCAAAGGGTCCTCGTGGATATAATCTATAGAACACTGCGCATTAATTCCAACTAGTGGAATTTTCAATGGTCCTGCAAAGAAAAAAAATCCCTCTCAATTTGCCTCTGCCTCGAGTGTGTGACAGCATCTGGCAAATGAGATGTAGAACACGAGAGTGACTTTACAGTGTGAAAGGAAGCGTCAATGCGGTCGCAAGTAATTTGTCATTCCGCTCAGGCATTCTCGGAAGTCCATGTAATACCACGATAATATCTTTGATGCGCGCCAACCCCATTGCAAGCTTTTCGATTTTCTCCTCTGCCAGCAGATTCAACCCCTTTCTATCATCCGTTAAACATTGTGTGCACGGTCTAAAATGGTACGCGAATAAGAGGGGCTGAGATAAAGCGAATCATGATGACATGGTTGGTTCATGGGGTTGCCCCTTCACAGTGTTGAGGAGCTTTACGCGAGCCAGTCACTGCAGGATTCCCCAGTAATTTACCTTACAATGCCACCCAATGTCATCTACATATTTCTCTTTAATTATACGATTGCTCGTTGAGCTGTGACGCTTTTAACCACGATACCAATGCCCGGGCTGTATTCTTCCATCAGGCCCCCTGTCTCGCATTATGGCTGAGTACACACTGTCGAAAATACTTAGCTGAATTTTAATGGAAATTGTGGAATACGCGAAACCATTAGAATTCAGATACGCACGCAAACATCTCAAATATTCTAAAGGCTATGATACTAAATTTTTTATTGACTTGTTCTCGTGGTGAATGCCAAGATGCGAGGTTGCTTTTTATATTGACTCGTTTCTTAGGAAATTGAATTTAAAAAATGAAAAATCCAATATATATACATACTTTTATTTACACCAAAAATACATAACAAATCTTTATGTATGAAAAATGAAATTTTAGACAATGTCTTTTGTTGTAGAAAAGTTTTTAATTTATATTCAATATACAATATAGAATATTTTATATAGAGTATTTTATTTTTGTAGGAAAAATTTGGAGTAAATTATTTCATGATTATTATTAATTGAGTTAGAGTATTTCTACATAGTTATCGACATTGTTGCGATTATTAGGATTACTCTGCGTTTATCCTCATTCATTTCACAGACTTTAGATCCTGTGTCTTCATTATATCCACACTCGTACTCGAGAGTTCTCTGGGCAGAATAACCCGTATAAATATTAACTTTATAGAGCGAGAGAGTGAACTACACTTTCTAAAAATGTTTGAAATAATTAAAACGAGCTTTCTATAGAAATATTTATTTTAAAATTTATCGCCCGACATATTTAATATGAGCATGATACGAACATTTTTTTTAATTGAACGAGAGTTTTTTAACTTTTCATATATACGTATATTCATTTTGACTCAAAAAAATATGACTTTCGTAATGATGAAGGCCTGAGGATATAATTTCTCATTATGAACATTTTTTTTTTGCTTTGACTGGATTAATATTTGCACGTTTTTCGACAAATTTTAAATACACGTGGCATTATATTTCTATATTTAATTCTTTAGATTTTCTTAAACTTAATGGTGGAATCTATAGAACAAAAAGAGGGTAAATGTAGTTGAGAGATTGACAATGTTGAGAAGCACTACGAATAAATTAAATTAATGCTCTTGCCAAGCGCCCGCACTCTGTTTTTTTTTCTTCCTTTTTTTTCCTTGTGATGTCTTCCACTCTGCTAATATATAGACGAATTGAAATCCTTAGGTGAGTGCTTTTCCTACCGCACGGAATCATTTGCGTTTGAGCTCAAAGAAGAAATGAAGAAACACCCGACGCCATGAGACTCGTAATATGCGGGCATTATTACGATATTCAAGACGTTTTTGCGAAAATTCTTCTGGCTCAGTTTCATTTGCTTTGGCTTGAACGAGCATTAACAGAAATTAGAGACTATCTATATAGATTAGTACCTTTTGATTTAAATTTAGTTTTACACTGGATTCTCTGAGAAAATAATTGAAATTGTACTCATTTGTATACTTCATTCGTTCACAATTTAAACTACTTATTATTTGCATATTCTCACCGTCTTTTATCATCAGTATAGTAATTAAATTTAATATGTTAAGAAAAAAAAACATTCCTATTAGTCTATTCACAAATTTTATAACGACTCGACTTTCGATGATAAGATGATAATTTTTATAAAACTATTGATCGTGTTGGTAGAACAATATTTTTGGTTGAAAATCCATAGAATAAACTTTCATTAATGACTTGCTGTATTGCTCTAGCATCAGCAAGATTGCTGGCTAATTGATTTCCCGGTGCTTCATCGCAAGTATATAGGACACACACATAAAGTTTTGGTAATTTTATGGTTCGACGAAGCGGATTAAAGGTATTTCTACCCAACTCTTGATGGTAAAATTTCAAAGACACTCCAGCCAATTTCCGGTAAACGTGACAAGTGCGTGTAATCGAGGGAATAGTTCATCGAGCAGCTATACTGAGGATATAATGGAAAAATATTGCGGGTAAAGCGGCTTGAATACCAAGTGTTGATTATATCTAGACCTCGCATATAAAAGCTCCACTCACATAAATTCTACGCTCATACTCGCTGTGTAAAACACCAATGACGCAATGAAATATAATTATTCTCTATAGAACGTAATAATCTAGGGGTAGCGCGAAACACAATTTGTATATGGATTCTCTAACCGCAGAAATCCTCGGCTCTCCACCGCACTCGAATGACATTAGCCACGCGACGTTGTCAGGATTCACGTCTGCTTGACTTTCTCAATTTCACCCTCATGATTTTACCTCGCTTCTAAGAATTAATAACACTCTGATTACGTCACCTGGCGTCATAGAAACTCTGAAAATGTGATGAAAAATACTGAAATTGTCGGAATTTTGCAGTAAAATTATAGATATTAGCTTGTGAACATTGCGATTCCATGCGCATTGCGGATGGAGATTTGGATAATTAATTACAGTACAGAGGCCCGTGGATTATTTCATGCCGTGAAGCAGCTCGACACCCTGACAGACAGAGTGATGACTCGTTGGGATCGATAAACTGCGGGGATATAGCCTCACGTAAATAATTTATCACTCAGACGGATATCTGCGCTGGCAGCGCGAGGCCACACGTTTCCTCCGGAGTGTCATTCCGACAGTTATACCATCTCGCTTTGCAGACTTTTACGAAGACACATGCGTTTTGTGTTTGTTGGAAAAATCTTCGAAGCTTGAACAAAGTCGGTCGCTGGATGCCGTCGGGCATTCAGTGCCCAAACACAGTGGCCAGAGTTTGTCCCTCCTGGCGCGCGAGACTCGGCTTTCATCGCGCGCAACTGCTCTAAAATTCATCGACCTTCATGCTCGTTTTCCTTGGAGCTTCGTCAGTCGTGAAAAGAGGCGAGATCAACTCGCGTCCGTCCGTTTTTTTCTCCCTGATGACTTGGGGTTACTGAACTCGCCCATCAAAAGCTCTCTGATGAGTGGAAGGTAATTTTTTCCGTATAATTGAGCTCACCATGTGGAAATTTTTCATTTATTATTGTTATTAAAATTTCTTGTGTACTTGGAGAGATTGTTTGCAGTATTATATTCTTGTAAATGTCAAGTTTTGGTGGGTGGATGAGTTTTAGGGTCTAGTGACTTTATTTAGCGAGCGAAAAAAAAAAAAAACAAAAACAGAAAACAAAAATCAAGAGCTAGGTACAAGCGACATTGTAGATTATTTTTCATTCTTGCATTTTGAGATTTTTCTCTACCTGTTTCTTATTCTGCAGTGAAATTTTTCTTTGCCCAGAGCTTTTGTATAAAGGCGCGAGAGAAGAAAATCTTCCCGAGTATATGCACACGGAGATCATTTGGCGTGATTAATGTCGGACTGCATTGGCTGGTACTCCGTGGCAACGGAGAAAAGAGCCATGCAGAGAAGAAAGAAGGTAGAAGAAAGCGAGGAAAAAAACCAGAAACGAGTTGGAGATTTAGGGAAATATGTATCACTCTTGACCCCGCACACTATACTGTTGTGTACAAACAAAACCGTTTGTTCTTTTCCTCTATAGCTTCTTCCTCTCTATTCTCTTATTCGCTCTAGTAATAAAAAAATTCTATAATACCAGAAGTAAACTTGAATAAAACACTGAGTCACATCATTTTTCAAACGTTATTAAATTTCACAAGCTCACATTTATTTATCTATTTTTCATTTTCAGATTGCACGGTTGGTGTGGAGATAAGTGTAGCTTTCCTCCATGGCCCCGGAAATCAATTTACTCGGTTAGAAGCCCGCACTGCTACTCCTACTCCTACAACACATTCCCAAGAGCAGCTAGAGGAGAAAGATGGACTGGATTGGATCGAGACAAGACTGACATAAGAGCCTGGCGTAGTCGGATCTATCAGTGTCGGGAATACAGCCGCACGAGGTGGCTTGAATGACAAGGAGTGCAGGAAAGCGAGAATAGGCATGGTGATAAGCAGTGTAAAGCCTCAGTGTGCCGAGGATGCATAGGTGAAAATTAGCATATCGTCGTTATTCAATGAGACACGATGCGGGGCAATATTGGTTGGCGATGGCTCCTGACTGTCTTCATGATAGGGACGATGATGAGGTTGGTGGTGTCGTGCCCCGAGGGCTGTTCGTGCAAGTGGAAAGGCGGCAAGGAGTGGGTGGAGTGTGCCAACCGTGACCTGACCCGATTGCCTCAGGGGGCCAGAGAAGAGACGCAGGTGCTGGATCTGTCTGGTAATCATCTTGCGAAACTATCTCCCAAGTGCTTTCAGTCGCTTGGCCTTACCAATCTGCAGAAGCTCTTTCTTGGCAAATCAAACATCAGTCAAATTGCGTCGGAAGCATTTGTTGGACTGTCGGGCTTGGTTGATCTCGATTTGCACGGAAATCTCATTCAGGAAGTGCCAACAGACACATTTACCTCGTACAGTACTCTCATGAGGTTAGTACTCAATGCTAATCCAATACGTCGGCTAAGAAGAGACGCGTTCAAGCCGCTCTCGCAATTGACAACTCTGGAACTGAGCCAGTGCCAGCTGCAAGTGGTGGAGCAGGGTGCCTTCCACGGTCTACAGTCACTCGAGTGGCTGAGATTGGACGGTAATCAGCTCTCCTACGTGCCGGAGATGACATTGCCCTTGGGCGGTTATCTCCACGGCCTCACGCTCCACAACAACCCGTGGTTGTGCGACTGTAAATTGCGAGCATTGCAGACGTGGCTGAAAGAGTCGGCACCGGCAGCGCCACAGGAGTCCGAGCCCGTTTGTCACGCACCCTCGAGACTCTATGAAAAGCAGATCAAACAGGTGAGGGTCGATGACCTAGCGTGCCTGCCTGAGGTGAGGGTCGACGAGCTGCTCGATGTCGATGAGAGTGCAAACGTCACGTTGCGCTGTGACGTCTATGCTGTACCTGTGGCTACCGTCAGTTGGAGGATCAATGGCGAACGATGTGACACGCACACCGACAATGATTCATTTAGCGTCTCTTCAATTTCTTATGTCAGGTGAGCGAACTGTCATTTGTTGTTTTGTCTTGCACGTACACGTATAGCATGATGGCAAGTGGGATTTCTTTTCATTTCCCAAGACACACGTCGGGACCATCAGTCTCATCCCCGGTGCACTTTTAAAAACAAAGGTCCAATTACTCGTGAGACGAATAGCGCGCGCAAACTGGGACGGGGAGAAAAAAAATGAAAAAGAAAAAATTGAGAAAGTTAAATGAGATGTCCGTTGATAAATCCGCGAGTTTGAATGTGGCTGAGTGACCGCGGAATCCTTATACTGGGCTCATCATCATGACTATTAGGGTGTATTCGATCCTCTTTTGAGGATTGAAGCACTCTGCGGGATTCGCTCCAGGGTTTTTTTTTTTTTTAGAAAAAGTTCTTTCTTTGTCTCTTTCACTCGCGCCCGCCGCTGCACTTTCGGATGGAAAGAGAAACATTAGACACTTCTTTTACCGTGATCTTTTCTCGAGGTAGTTGAAGAATGGATGTTCTGCTGCTTCAGCGCTCACACTGCTCAACCCCCATCACCACCGCCACCAGCTCTACTACTCGCTCGCTGTGTGGACGCTACAACCATTAAATGTTTAGCCCGGGTGGTATAAAAAGCTTACACCCCGAGTTTCGCTTGCCACAAAGACGCGTCTAGCCCGCACCAGACGCTCACTACTACCACTACTACTGCTACTGCTAGTTTCTCTCTTTCACGCAGGCAAAAAAATCTGATGTATATCCGCCCTGGCTTTTTTACTGATACACCATTCCCGTAATACTCATCCCAGCGAGAGGGCATGACAGGGAAAAAACATTGAAGTTTATATATTAATGAATGATTTTTTTTTTTCTAACTACCTGATTATTTGTGTTTCAGGTATGTTTGCAAGCAGCACGGGCAGTCAAATCTGACCAACCTTTTGTATATCTACGGCGTGGATAAGAGTGACGAGGGCACATTCACATGCACTGCTGAGAATACCGCAGGCTCCGCAGAGGCTAACCTATCTCTGAAAGTGCGGTTTCAGGAGCGAAGCACGGTCGAGCCGGCATTCGACAACCCGGGTACGGGTTATGTGGCGGCTGTTGCGGCTGGCGCGTTAGTTGGCACATTGTTGGCCCTAGCCTGTGTGATTGGAAGCGTGATATTTTGCACGAAACGCCGACGAGACCAGAAAAGAAATGCCAAGACCCTTGTCTCACAAAGCAAAGTCGTAACACCAATTGCAAAGGAGAGCGAGACACTTCCGCAAAAAACCGGCTCGGGTAATCTCAACTTTGAGCATCAGCAGCAAGTCATGTACACTGGTGGTGGTGGTGGTGGTGTAGGTGGTGGCGCTGGTCGTGAAGTTGTGCGAACGTCTTCCCTGGATCGTCGAGAAACCGTTGACGCCTATCGCAGTCCAGTGCCAAAGTACTTTACCGAGCCCGACTTGATTAACGAGGTCTATCCGTCGGCCAATCCGGCCGACTGCTCCGATGCCTACGTGTATCAGCACGCAATGTCCGAGCCCCGACAGTTGGTCAACTATAACGAGGCAAGGTATTCCCTGCAGCCATCGGTGGATCCACGCCCCAGCCTGTCCTATCTCGATCACGATGGTTATCCGCTCAATTTCGGCCTGCCGAAAATTCAATTCAACGCAAACTGCACCCTCCCAAGGCTACGTCAGAGGATACCCGAGGGTTCTGCGGCCGCTCCAACCGCTCGATACACTCGCGAGGCCGAGTTTCTCGCCAGATCCACCCCCTACGAGGCTACGGTACTGCCAAGATCTGACGCTCGATACACCGTTGATGGATATCCCTATCCGGTATCTCACCAGATCATCACGTCGCCAGTGAGGCAACCGCTGCAGATCCCACCAGTGGTATCACCCCTGTCGCCGGGCATGGTGGAAGTACCGTTTATCCCCTCGCCGCCCGCGGCCTACCGTGGCGAGCCCACGCCTCTCTCGCCTCGCTCACTTATGAGCAAGACGGCCCGGGAGGCGGCTGCGGCTGTGGCTGCCCGAGTTGAGGGTGCACGGCCCCCAGACCACCCGGAGAGTCCGGATGAGGGCTATGTTGGTGATGCTATGGATGTCTGAGGAACGGAGATGCTCGAACGTCGACAAGGAAAATCTAGTGACGTTTGAGGCTTGGTTTTCGGGCCAATCAATAGTGAGCGATTGTGAGACGGGCGCGCTTGGGATCAGCAATGGCCGGGTAATCACACGGGTGTCAGTTGCTCGGATCAGCCGGCGAATTCGTGCGGCCAATTCCACTGTTGAAATGTCAGTCGAGGTGACGCCGAGGTTGTCTGACAGTTTGAGAGGTGGAAGAAGTGCAGCAGCAATGTCATCGATCCAACTGCACGCTTTGGTCATGTATATTCACTGCATTTACGGGACAGATGCCAGAAAGGCCAGCTTCGCCTCGCCATAGGCCTTCAGGAGATGCTTGAGAACATCGACGTGACATTCCACTTGCTCGCTCTTGCTCTCGCGTTGGCTCTCCCATTGGATTCCTTGGGATGCCCGACCCTTCAGCGACGCGTGCCGTCGAGTTTTACGAGTGCTCAATAAAAAAAATTAAAAGTGATTCCTCTCACACGTGCGAGGTCAATCTAAACATTAATTCAGTCATTAGCGGCGCGCTCTCTCTCGGATGGTTAGGACAGTGGACGCGCTGACTTGGTGTTAAATATGATTGATAATGTGCTCAAGATTCTAAGACCCTAAGTTTTTTCCCGACTTTGTTCTATTTTGGTAAGAGATCACTGGCTATAACGAGTGCTTCGAGAAGATTACTCCTGCAGTACATATAGAGGGGAGAATCCACCGGGTTTTTACCCCAATCTGATGCCTCGACTACTGTATGCATGGGAATAAGACTTTGATCTGCGCGAGTACTTATTCAGCAACGAGATTGATTTAGTTTGCATAAAATACGTAGGAAATGTGTGCAAATCAGTGATATCCGACGGGTGAAGGTCTAGTTTTAGTGTGAAACAACATTTATTCAATGTGAAAGTGAGAGAAAATGGAAAATGGATGATGAGGATATGTTGTAACACAAATTAGATGATTATTATTAGCAATATGATGATGAAGATGATGTTGGTAGATTTAGTCGATCACCGTGTTTCACAGGGTATAAGATATACAAAGATGATGTTGGAAAATTTGGAAGGCAAAAGGGTATGTGTTGAAAGCCACGAAAGATATGAGAAATCTTTTTATCAATTTTCCTGTTGGGGAAAAAAATTTTTACTTCACTCTGACTCTCAAATAATATTTCGATATTATGACTCTTTTTAATCTCTCTATATTTACTTGGTCTTGACAGTTATACTTGGCAATAATCTATGGTTTTATGAGTGATACCGGCAATGAAATAAAACTGTAAAAAAATTTATGCTCAGAGGGGTAAAAATGTCATGGTAAATATTGAAGGTGTTGTTAAGTTAAATATCAAACAGAGCGTAGATTTATTGCTTTATTTTTCTCGCTGTATTTTCACGAGTGTTAATTTTTTTATTGAGGCCCAGCATAGAAGTTTTGGGCATTTTTTATTATTATTATTCTATATAAGAGAACGATAAATTTTGTATAAAAGTTTGCGCGCAGTTGAGCGTCAACCACTTATTCCCAGATGCGAAGTGCAGCCGACTTTTCTCTTGAACTCTGATGTGAAATGCCTTTTTCGTATACCAATCGTTTGCCTCTTTTCTTTACGCTCTCACAGATCTCAACTCTGTGCTTTCCTGACCTTCTCTCTGCCAGTCTCTCTGTCTTCTCCGATTTCATTTTTATTCCGCATCGTATCGAGCCAGTTTCTTCTTAGACGATAGTGTGTGTGTGTGTGTGTGTGTGTGTGTGTGTGTGTGTGTGTGTGTGTGTGTGTGTGTGTGTGTGTTTTCCTCGTCGACGCGCCGACGAGGAAAACTTTTTCAAACCGAAATGCGTTAGGCTTCGCGCCATTTCATACGTCACTGGTTACGTTATATTTGCACCCTGCCGACGACGAATCCGCACCAACAACCTTTATAGGATTCACTGCCAATATATTTCATCTTTGTGAGCTTCCGTTTTTTTTTTCTTACCCCGATGTTCCTCATCTATGTTTTTCATGGTATCTCGGATATTAGATTAGTTGGATTTTGATAGAGAGCTTTATAAGCTCCCGGCCAATTTCCGGAAAAATTACTTTCTGCAGTAGATACCCTGCCATCATTTAGCCGCCATTGAACAAAGTAATAATAGGCACTTATATACGTTGTTAGCAAAATGCGGGGGAAAATATAGCTGCGGCTTCTTCGAGCGAATGAGTATATAACTTTATATAGACCAACAATGACAACTTTCTAAGCACATTATACCCGCTATATTTCTTTGACATTATTTTCGCGCTTCAGAGTATACAGGTGATCGAAAAACTTTGTGAAAAAGCGCACTCGCACCGCATTGTAAAGAAATAACTTTAGTAGAATGGATTTTATTCTAAATATTTGATCTGAATATCGGTAAGTTCATATAAGCCTTTTTTTTGGTATTTTCTGGAAAAATGCAGTTGGAACAAATGCTACAAAAGCTCGAGACTAAAATGACGAAAAACTCATATAGCTTCCTTTAGGACACATGCAAAGAGAAAAGTTTGGTTCATTTGTGCACTCGAAATCGATTCTCTTTACGATGGATTATCAAAAGACTTTTTCATCCATTACATAAACACATAGGTATTTGTGTATAAGTAGAAGTGGGCAGGAAGCCTCAGGACTGTTTTGAAACTTTGTGGTTTTATTGAGATTTTTTTTTGTTTTTTTACCGCGCAAGTTTCACGGAAAAATAAAATGAACATATACACGAGCAAAAGAGAAATGACAGAAGCATTAAAAAAAAAACTGTAGTTTCGTAGTGGCATTTAGAGTCAGGCAGGGTGAAAGGTTTTTTTAAACAGGGAATTTAGTTACTGTGAATCGATCATGATAAAAAAGTAGAATCAGACAAAAACGTATGACAAAGTGGTTTTTGAGGCTGCAATATAGCATGAGATAAAGCAAGTGATGTACAAAGTGAGGGGGAGGAGAAAAAAAAAAACTTGATGAATTATTGTAGTTTTCGTTTTTATACATATACTGTTATGATTAATTTTATTGGACGCTTGTGAGTCATCTATTTTATCGTGCGTGTGCACAAACTCAATCGATAAAAGTGATGTGCAACAATTTTTTTTTAACTGAAAATTCGTGAGTTGTGTGCTTGATGCTGACGTATTTTAAAATTATATAATTTTACGTGCACAAAAAAAAAAACAATACTCACAACAAAAAAAAAACCCCCCATACCAAAGAAAATACAAAAATAAAATGCGAAACGAGTGAAAAGAGTTATAGGATTTAAAATGTGGAACGTTTTCAACTACTGTTGAAAATTCACACGAAACAATTTATAATATATGAAAAAACAACAACAACAACAATTGTAATAATATCAGGAATAGTTGTATCGATTGTCTAATGGTGTAATCATATAAAATATTCTTTTTTAAGGATGTAGATATATAATATAAGAGTAATTGTATCGGAAAAGTAAATAAAGAAATTGTTAGAACATAATATTTTAGCGGTATATCATATTTAATTTTTTTTTTTTCCTATTTGTTTTATTGTTTTAGTGAAATAAAATTAAATCGACGGCATCTATTTTATCAGTGATTCTTTGGATTTTCGTTTTGGTCTGAGATGAAGAAAACCGCATGGATGTTAAACAAATAAAATTCCTCAGATTTATGTTCTTTAATTTAATCTCAATATCAACGATGATATAAAAAATTATATATTATTTTCATTGATGATAAAACTTGGATAATTTGGTTGATTGAGTGTGCATGTAATTGCTCGAGATAAAAGTATAAGATGGCGCCGTTGTAAGAGAGGCCAAACTGACAGACGAGACATAAACTCGTGCGCGAGACACGAAACCCTTTATTTATACGCTCTGAGTGAGTCTATCAAACTTTCTCGCGGCGCCTGTGAGTTTGTTTAACTTTTCGATTAACTCTGTTTCTACGGAATCACTCAAGGCGTGAGTATTTGGCACGCTGCGTGTGAACCAACTGTCTCTCCAGCCGGAGATAATTTTTATTTTATTTTTTTTATTTTATCATCACAGTCTTCGTTTAATTTTGCAATTAACGGCTTACTCTTTTTTCAGGTCGACGGATTACCGCCTGGCCTGAAGCATTTCCTTTTGTCTGGCGCAAAACAAAAACATCAGAACAATCTCATCCTTTGTCTCATCGTCCATAACAAAGATGACAAATTCAATGGCTTTATCATTATCCAAAGAGACCTCTCAATGTATATTTGATGCTCTGTAAACGGACATATTTCATAATGACCTCCTCTCTATCTTGCTTGGGGATATGTGCGGCTTTGGGATTAAATCAGCAATGGTTATTCGAAAAGCTGAGAGAAAAAGCAAGTAACTGCTAGCAAAAGATGTGCCACTGAAACAGAGATAGCGGTCTATATTCCACATATATAGTCTCGTTTCATCCTCGTTGCAGACGCAGAAAAACGTATTATACTTTAAATGCACGCTTGAAAATTCGCGACGGGGAATTATAAGAACTTGAAAGAGTTTTTTCATGAACTCATTGTGCTTATCTCGAGGGCACTCTTGAATGCTCGACGAGGCAAAACCGACAATGACAAAGAGACGAAGAAATTCAGCAGAGAAACTGTCCATGCATTCCCTTTGGACCTCTTATTCTTCTCATCTTTATTTCTCACTTTACAACCATATCATTGTGCTCCTCCTGATGTCGGACTTGCAACGACGACACGACCAAGCCCCTGTCACATCCCACACTGCTATCATATCCTCTCGGGCTCTTATTTCGTCCAAATTTGCGCTTATCCTCGCTAGAATGTCCCGACTCATATGCCATGTGTTTGTGTGTAGGTACATTTATAGGGCGTAAAAGAAAAAAATATATATATTTTGTGGGTTAAAGAAATTGGATGAAAAATATGTGAGCATTTAAACAATATATTTCGATGCAATTAGAAATGCATATTATTTTTGCCAGGAAAAAAAAAGTGCTGACTGATATAAAAATGGTCGTTAGCGCTTCACCAAGCTCGAAGCCAATTTTAAAAAGTAGGCCAATTTAATTAAAGCAATTTATTTTACTCAATTCTACACTTTTTTGTCGCTTCTTTCAATATATTCAACGAGAGAACTAAAAAAAAAAAACTACGGTGGCACAGAGGGCTTGAAAACCAATTTCCACGATATGGTTTTTAATTATTACCCCCCGTCTACGACCTTCGCTCGGCTAGAAACCGCAGAGTCTGTGTATCAAAAGTGGCGATGGGATGAATATATGCGATTATCCTTCGATGAACAGGAGTAATTTACTTGCAGGCAAGTGAGATAGCTAAAAGTCAAGTAGTGTAATATATATAGAATTTAACATTAATCGTGGGCGCATCAAAATGTGGCATCAGTGACAGATTTAGATCCATTAATCACTTTATTCAAATCTAGCACGCGTTAGCTCACTGAGGAGGCTTTAGTGGCAGTGATGTATGATTGCGACGCATTTTCACTGTCGTGACTCGTAATTGTTACAGCTCGCGAGCTTGGCCACAGAGATTCGTACAATTCTTCTCTGCACATTTGCAAACGTAAACTTTTGATTTATTAGAAAAAAAAAATTTCTTTTTTTTTTTTAGAATTTTGGAGCAAAGATTAGTTGGATACATACTTCAATTGAGCTTAGAGATGTTTAATTGAGATAAAAATAAAATTTTTATTTTTGTAAAATTTTTCACAAGGCGATACCCCTTGGAGATCTCGTGATTTTCGTGATTTTTTTTGGTTTTTCATCGATTACTCGGTAAATATACGAGATATTAAAAAATTTTATTTATACATAATTATTAGGCTGTTAATTTCCTACAAAAAATTTAGATAAATTTTTTCTCTATCTCTCTTGATTTTTGAGATATTAGCATTTTTTTAAAAATTTTGTTTTTCAAAATAACTTGAGAACCGAGTAAAATATAAAAAAAAATTGTTCTACATTTTTTGTAGCAAATTGAATTTCCAATCATTTTATTTCTATAGTATTTTTCATTATTTCGCTTAGTTACCAAGTTATCGCCAGAAAACCAAGAAAAATAACGAAAAATGCCGAATTTCCAGGGGGTACATACATACCTCCTGAAAATTTGATACAAAAAAATTTTTTTCCGTCCATCAAACATTTCTAAATTCATTGTTTAAACACTTTTTATAAATTCGTTTACAAAAATTCATATTTTATATCAATTTATCAAGAAATTAACAATAAATAAATAAATAAATCGCAAATTTAATAAATGACCGCAAAGGCATTGGTAACTCTACAACTGTATATTTTTAATAATACTCGCTGAATACGGGCAGGTATATGTGTACATAAATGTCCTCATTATTTTAGTAAACCAGTTAGATAAAAAAATTAATTATCATTTATGCAGAGTTTATTTCATTTTATCTAAATAATTGAGAATAATATTACATACACATACGTTAATAAATAAAACGTAGCTTGGATACATATACATAATTCCGTATAGAGAGTAATTTATAGAATGAAGACATTACAATTATACAAAAATAAAAAATTGATCAATTTATTTTAACCGTCGGCGAGATAAAAAGCTAACGAGATGTACATTTTTTTCAGATGTACAGATTCATCAGATAAACTCTCGACGCTATAGCGGATATGGCGAGAGGAATAATTAAAACCGAGTTTAGTTCTATTTCAACGAGGTGAAACGCGCTGATTCGCTGGCGCACACATCAATGACGGGCTTTTCCATGCGCTAATTAAATCCTCGTGTTTATTCAAAACAAACAATCACAATAATACAACAAACTTTAATCATTATATACATGAACAGGAAAAAAAAAAATAGTAATTCATACTTGTTTGGGTAAAATACTATCCAATATTTCATTTTAAGGTCTATTTTCCCATCTGCGGTCCGAACAACCGGAGAATCGACGGAAATGGTCGTGTCAAATCATAAAGGAGAAACTATTTCCGAAACAGCGGAAATGAAGAGCGTAGTTTCCTTCAGTTTTGAAGGGCGGAAAAATCTATCAACAGAATCAGTGCTGACTTGAGAAAAGTTTGCCGCGACTAGTGTTAGCGTTATGTATTTATCGTTTTGTAAAACGGATTCTATTCCTAATGGCCGATTCACTGCCGACCTGAATAGTGAAATATATATATTTGTCGTCCTAACTCCAAGCAATTACCTACACGACATGGAGCACCCTTAGTTCGCTGTCTGGTCGCTCGATTTTCTCGCTTCAGCGGGCAGACGCGCTGGGTCAACCGAATTTCATTCCTGCGAGAGAGACTGTATACCTTGGCACACTGGACCTGTACGCAAATGAGGTCAGTATTCGTGACGCGAATCGAGCGTAAAATCGAAATGAAAATTTCGAAAAAAATTCGCGTCACTGTACTTCATGCATAAAGATATGCAGTTTGATCAGTATTTGCATTATTACATCGGTGAAATGTCACGAAATCAAGACTTTGTAAAAGCGTAAAGCTTGGAGCGAAGCGGATACACATAGTCGAGAATATAAACTACCCAAAATCTCTCTATTCAAGTTATTCTCGATTCGATTTATTTTTGAAGGACGTATTTTTGTTTCATGTTTATGCTGGAGGAGGCATGTGAAGAATGATGCTGAATGTCGAGTCGACAAGAATTTCAATGCAAGAGTCGATGAAAAAAAGCAGAACTGTTACTTCCGGATGTCTTGACGTAAAGGTCAGATGAATTTCTATCCTTAACATTGGGTCAAGCGCTCCAGTGGGCCGGAAATTTCGACGAAGGATTTGCTCACTGGCCGCTATCGGCCATATGAAGACTACTCTTCGTCTCTCGGCACAGCACATTCACTAAATTGAAGCAGCCAGGCCGGAAGGTGGTGAACCGAGATGACTTTTAAATCTTCATACACAACATTAGGCTGGAGGAATGCGGATTTATTTTGTGTGGGCTCGACTGCACAACAAGGTAAACATCAGTAGTATCGTTGATTTCATTGATTTAATTTTTTTAAGGGTTCTTTTTTCACTTTTTCAAAGTATTGCAGTATTGACGATGCTGATGATGTTTTTTTTTTTTAAGTTGAAAACATCTGAATTCCATCGGGGCATTGCTGATGACGCTGGAGAATAGCCAAGAAGCGAGTGAACTTGATTCTTGCGCTAAGCAAATAGCAGAGACAGGGAAAATCCATTGCAGCCATCTTCACATCAGTATGTATATATGTGTATAGATATATTTACTTGCTGATACACTTCTAAAGGCAAATGTTAAATCGATAATAAGCATGTGAGATACGTTTCGTTCTCGCTGGTAATTTAATTCAAGTGCTCGAAGCACATCACGTGTTAAAAGACCTTAATTTTATCTGCCCGGGTAATTCGATTGGAATAGATATTGACGGGGAAAAAAAAATTCACTTTCTCTGTCTCGTCAGCTGATCTAGTCGAAGAAAATTGTGTCGGACGATCGTTGAGGGAAATCACCGCGTCGGGTGCAGAAACTTCTGAGCAGAGTTTTATGCTTTTTTTCTGCACCAGTTTACTTTTCTTAACCTCTCGGGGATGATCTTGTTGCTAGAACAATTAATTCTGTCCCTCCCTAGGACGCTTCAGAATTAATGAGATGGAATAAGTGGAAAGCGTCGCGAGCACGTCAAGAATTCTGTGAAGTACTTTACAGGTTCTTCTTCGTGGTTAAATTTTCTTTGGTAATTAATAATTTTGAGCTTAACTCGTGTGTTAAAATTTTACTTTAATTTATGTGTATTAATTTTATTTTATCGGATTAATAAAAAAATATTTTTTATCAGTTGAAATTTTTTTTTATTGAAATTTTGGCATGTAAAAGGATAGGCGAGTTTCGAGTGACAGTTTTGGAAATACTTTTAAGTGGGCAGGTTAAACTACAGCACTTTTTGACAAGTTGTGTTTCACGTACAGATAATAATTATATAACATTTTACGTGCATTTTAGCTGAAGACAGGTGCCTGAACTTTAGATATTCCCCCATCACTTTTCAAATTCTAGAACTTTTAGTCGTACACTTGAACGATAAGGAACTTTGGATTAATAAACTCAAATGAACTCACAAGCACCCTTTATCTATCTAAACTATAACAAATTAAATATTGACAAAATATATATTAATTGTTGGATAACTTTATATATACCCCTTGTGCGAAGCAATAGAGTGTGCTCTGTACTCACCTAGTCCATTTTTGTTAGTATTTCTAGTTAAGATAGCATGGTACTCTATGAATTGTGAATTAAATATTGTAAATCTTTTCTTTTTCTGTTTATGACGCTTGACCATCGTCCGAAATTATCTGTATTGATATTGATACGAATTTGAGAATTTTTTTTCTTATATTTCTGTAATATTTGTAATTTAGAAGAACGAAAAAAAAGCCATATGTTGCGGATTAAATTTCTATTAAAAACTACAAATATTAATAACCTATTCTCTGTTCTCAGGTTTCCGTGAAGAAATTGCCGTTTTGCCATGATCCTAATAATTTTTCTCTGTCATCTGGTCGCATGCAGTGGCCTCGCTCATTTCCACGGCATTTCTCAACGATCCTTCATCCAACACGACAAAAGGAGGATAAAGTTCTCCAAGGACCAATACACCTCATCGGATGAAACTTTCTTTAAGTATAATTCGCAAGAATGGATCTTTCTTACTCTCTTTCTCTCTAGTCTGCCCGTATCACCCCGTTAATTTTTTTTATAGGCATCAGTTGACCGCGCGCGGGATTAGCTGATGGCAGAAATGGCGGACAAGAGACTGGCAAAGTTTGCCAGCATCTCATTGGCCAAATCTAGAGGACTTGCACAGACTGCGATACGACCACGTGCGCTGCTGAGCCCGGCTGCACCTCTGTTATTCTTGATACCGTGCCAACCAGGTCTCTATTTATCGATTATAATATTAAGCGTACTTGCCACGCTGTGGACTTAGTATACACAGCGGCAAAGTCAGTCACTGCACTCGGCTGACACGTTATCGGTAGCCTGCACACACTCTCGCCAGGTGATTGAAACATTTTGTCTATTATCGATGCTCAAACAACAACTTATTGTACACCAGTGTCTCTTTTTTGCTATATAGTCTAAGAAGAATTTTAATTATGGAAAATCGATATTAATTTTACTATTAACATGTCATGGTAAGTGCTGTCAGGCGGTGATTTTTATGGTGAAAATTTCTCTTCAACTTGGTGAATTAAATTTAGAACTTGTTAAACACTTTCTAATGCCTCAATGATGACATGTTTGCAATCGGCATCATATAAGTGGGCGCCAGTAGATAACACTATCGCTGTGTTACGCAGTTAATTACTCTTGGCATACATATAGTATTATAGCGCGATCCAACGAGGTTTGCAATTCATTACCCCTCCCTTCTGCACCTTAATTAGCATATACCCGCGACATCCGCGAAATTCTTCATTCAAATCTGTATAGTCGTGCTTCTGAAAATCTGTTTTTCAGTGTATTAAGTATTTAATAAGTGGAACCATACGGTTTTTTATTTAATTGTGTTTTTTTTTTTTTTTCAATTAGAATTTTTTGTTGCTGTGGTGGAGAAGAAATTTCGCGTAATTTCTGAAGATTTACCGGGACAAATCCGTGGTGAAGAGGCTCTGGAAATGTCCTAATTCTTTGGGTGAATAAAAAAGTACCTAGATTTCCCAGTGTTAAAACTTACCAAAGCCTATTCGAAAGACTTGAAACGCAGCCAATTCACACGCGACCCGGATACCTCCATTCTCGTTAAATGAGACGCCCTGATGGGGGGTAAAAATCGAGCGTTAAATTTTTTTTTTTACAGTTTGCCAAAAGTTTCCCGACAGATATTGCCTTCTCCTTCGCGCGTTCAGCAGCCTGGCAGCAAAACCGAGAACGAGAGTAGTAGACACTCAAGGACTTTTGGTCCTAATCGATTATTGCTCGTCACGGGATTATGCTGTTTTTTGCCGTGACGAGAATTTTTTTTGAAGCTGTCAATAAAAAGAGGGTTATGCGTGCTTGAAAAATTGTGGTTTCATTAATGATTGTTCAGTTTTAATTGAATATTGGTAACCCTGTAACTAAATTTTTTGTTTATAACTTTAGGGGAGCAGACGATGGCTGAAACTCGGACGGTATTAACTGGTACGGTACACAACATCCATTCTGAGTTTCAAAGACATCCGATGATTCAGGACGCAGATACAGAAAAGGGGTTGATAAAGTTATAAACAATTGAAGTGGAGGACGTCTTCACCGGCCGAATAAGTTTATTCTAAGTTTTTTTTTCTTTGAGGATTTCTACAAGTCTCAATACCTATTTTTTTATAATTTTGATAATTATTTTATAAATAAATAAA
>MVJL01010368.1:0-81274 GCA_002156465.1 Macrocentrus cingulum
ATACTACAGTCTACTGATAATCTCTCTATCATATTTCGAAGTCTCCTGGAGGAAACGAACATTTTCTACAGTATACCGGTGGACTCTAAAGAATCTTTGTTTGAAAGACTCAAATAAGTAAGTCTCTAGAACAATATCCCGGTAGGGCATGATTCGGAGATTCAGTAGAAGTCTCGAAATTAAAGCCATTGGGGAGACGGAGGACAGATTATATCCAACTTCAATAATTAGCTGCATACTTCTGTATACTATCGAAAGACGTTTAGGAGACGAACGCCGTTTTTTGAGCGAGAAAAGATTGTAGTCTCCTTATCAAGACCATTTCAAAGATTCTGCGGTGACTAAAAACTGAAAATTAAGCATGAGGATTGAAAATAAAAAAGTATACTATCCAAGTCTTTTGATGAAAGACTACTCAGCAACTGCCTAGAGACTTCGACGTTAAATTATCGTGATTTCGATGAGTTCGCGAAGTTTATTTCCTATGGCTCCCGTAAAAAGTCAAACCGTAGACTAGTTACAGACAAACAATTTTTTTTTAGATGACCTGATGACTGTAATAGTTATAACTTCTACTATAATACATGTATCATTAATTCTAATTATAAGTATGAGATGGAATTATTTGCAATTACGATTAATTAATTGAAATTTACAGTTTTTGTGTGTTCCGTGTTTTAATATATTTTTATATCACGATTATCTTTGCAGCAATTACCATCGGTCAACAACTCAGTACACTATTAGAAGTATCATAACAGTCTTCAATTCAGAGACTTCTAAGAGCTATATTAGGAATCTCCCACAAGTCTCACGGGAAGAGACTTGTGAGACGTATAAGAAATCTCTCAGACGTCTCACGGAAAGAGACTTTTGATCAGTATACGAGATATCTCTCAAAAGTATCGGACTTAGATACTCTAGTATAGTATACCGTACAGTCTCCTAGTAGTCGCTCATCAGGAGCTTCTAAGGAGTCTCCGAAAGTATACCTCAGTCCAAACTCGTATACTTACCGAAGACCTACAAGCAGTCTGGGATTGCGAGACTTTAAAAAGATTTTTGAGAGACGAATATTTTGTCTCGGGCGGTAGAAATACTTCCATAAATTTAGATTTTTAACTCGCAAATTAATTCACCTTTTTTATCCCCTCAATGATTTGTCTTATGACCCAAGCATCATAGCGGTAGAAATACTTCCATAAATTTAGATTTTTAACTCGCAAATTAATTCACCTTTTTTATCCCCTCAATGATTTGTCTTATGACCCAAGCATCATAATTTTTAACTTGAAAAATGAAGAAAAAAAAATCCCAAGTGGGTCAGAAAATTTTTATTTAAATATTATCCTGAACGGAAAAAATCGTGATTCTATTTGAAATAAATTTGAGTTTTTAATGGCAGTAGATTCTAATTTATAATTAAATACTAAAAATATAGCACGTGTGTTTCGTGATTTTTCGATATCCCTGAAATAATTTCTTCTGAGTAAAGTGAAAGCAAAAATACATATATATATAATTATATCTCAAAACTCACCAACGATTTTCATGCGCATTTTGCCTGACATTTATTATAATTATTCTTAATTATTGTCAATTAAAACATTCAGCGATGTGTCCTGTAGATAAAAATATAAATAATTAAATTTTTTTTCAGCCCTCCATACTCTAACTTGGCTCGTGGAAAGTTTATTATCTATTTAGTAAATTTTAACACTCACATATATAAAAACTTTCACATTTCCGTGCGCTCTATCTCATATCCAGCATCACAACTAATACCGCATATATGTAAAGAATGAAGCAGCATTGTTTCACATATTTTTCCTTCTTTTTAGTTGGCCCATTTCACAAGGTGTGTTTGGTATACGTTGGACCGCCTCACGTGCCATCAACAGCAACTTTGTGTTGCGGCAAAAATTACTATTCACTTTTCTCCGCGTATTATTCGCATGATGCGCGTGCGTGAGTCGTCCTTATTCCCATCGTGTCTCGCGAGAGTGCAAGAAACTCGTGTATGCGCGCAAAAGAAGGATGAGTTGAGCTGGAGTGGGACGATGATAGCAGACAGCAGCTACTGTGTGCTCTCGCTGGGCTCTAGATGCAATGATTAAGAGTGATTCACGGTTCGTTCAGGACAGATGGCGGTTGCTTTCCTAATGAGTCGTAATTAATGGTTTAGGTATGTGTGTAAGCAATACCCGGTCACACTTTCTCAGAAACCTTAACTCGTACAAGTATCGCGCCTTTGCGTGGCGAAATAGCCTAACAGCCTCCGCGTATACGAGTGTGTAGCCGAAGAAGAAATAATGTCATGTTTCCACGGCAAGCCTTATTTATGCGTATAAATGTGAGTAACACATCCATTAGGAAGTATGATACATCAATTAAACAACTTTATAACTTAACCATCATCCGAGAGAGCTTGTACGATTTTCAATTTTCAAACTACTCGATTATTATCTCGTGATCACCATCTACAACACCTAAATATATTGTTCCAACTCGTTAAAATCTATGCCGATCGCGTGTCTATACGAGAAACATCGGAATATTGCTTAGGCATTAGTACACCTACCTATAGATTAACCCGAAGCCGTGGAGCAAGGGCTTCAACGCCAGTTCTATCTAACTTTGCTAGAGCAAATAACACCTGCCGTTCGTGTCGTGTAAACTTTTGCCCAACCCCCCCTGAAAACTTTACTTGGATTGTGACGCCACTGTGCGCAAGATCCTTTCTTAGTTGGGCGTAGGTATATGGCAACGTGAAGAAAGATCTATCCTCTGCTGCACACGCATTGGATTAAGTCTCTAGAAAATATAGTTCAAGTGGAAAGACCTCAATGGAATTTATTTTTATATCCGGATACAGTGTGCGCAACTAATTCATCTTTTGATAGATCTTTATGTATGCGTGTACAAGTAGCTGAAAGTTCCGTTAATCACATCGTGATGAATATGAAAAATATATGCTCACCAGATCCTACAGCAGCAAGGAATAAAAACCAGTATATAGTTGATGTTGGTCATTTGTCAAACGATTCAAATCATACCCGCGTATACTCTGACAAATTACTCATTTCCCCTTTAACGACTTGTTTCGACATTACGTGATTCCACTTTTCTGATAACGCAGTCGTGAGGGAGTTTGGCAATACACAGACCCTCTGTAATTCTTCAAGTTTGTTTTTAACCCCCTCAAAAATGCTACATTCTCATATGTGTGTCGAGTTGGAATAATTCGCTTATATATTCCATTTCTAAGTCATTTTTATTTCCCTTCAAATCATAAATTGAATATATTTTCTGACGTTCCTTAGTTCGGGCATGTTTCAATCATCATTAAATATAGGTGCGATGGAATCTCTGTTTATCGCCTGCTAAAAAAGATAGAAAGTTTAATTTTATATAAAAATATTTTAACTTGCTTTTATTAAAAACAATAAAACGAAAAAAAAAAAAAAATTTTTTATTAAATTTTTAGAGGGATTTTCCTCGGAAATATATATCAACAGTTTCGGTTAGTTTTTTTTTTTTTAGTTTTTCAACGATAACTCTGTAAATAAAGAAGATAATAAAAATTTTTATAAAGGTTGAAAGATGGAGAATTTAATTTTCTATAAAAAATATAGAATGAAATTTTTTCATATTTTGTACTGTTTTTGAGATATTTTTGAAAAAGACACAATTTTATAAAATCAATAATATTTGAAAAACTAAGTGAGATACAAAAAAATTTTATTTTTTATTTTTTGTAGCTAATTTAATTCCTCATCATTTAGTTCTGATAACGTTTTTTGCTATCTCAATTATTTACTGAGTTATGATGGAAAAACTAAAAAAATTGCAAGATATCCAAGGGGCTGCCGTTGAAAAATATTTCGACGGAAGAAAAATGATTTAGCAGTGAATTCCTCGACTTGAATTACCTGTGTCGCTATTTTCTGCATTATAAAATAACCCTTCTAGCACAAAACCGGGACGCTCTTCTGCCCAATGACTCATTACATACGCGTGTGATTTTATGGTTGCACGCAGCATAATGGGCTTTCTGAGCAGTCAAGTTGGCGATACGAGGAGTATAGAGTCGAGTGCAGAGTCGCAAAAGGCGTCGAGTCGGAACGTTTGTCTTTTTCGCGTGTATGTACATATACTTGCGTGAGTACAAGATACAGATCAGCCTTATATGCTCGCTATTTATACACGAAGCAAACGCACACACAGACATCGGGCGCGCGCGCGCGTGAGCTCTGACATCACCCCTGCGCGCTTTCCTGAAGCCGAGGTAACGCGCTTTGACGACAGAAGAATGTATCTTAGTCCATTGGCAAAATTTTTCATTTCTTGCCTATAACGCGGCTGTGAACGCAGCGCGGAAGGAATGCGCAAGGGCAAAAGCGACTACGAGAGGGAAAGCGAATAGTCAACGCTGCATCGACGATTCTCCGCCTGCTGATACGATCGCCGGATTAATTATGCGTAATGCGTTGAGCGGCGAGCGCTTATACTCGGCTAGTTATAGAGTAGAGACACGGCTTTATAGTAGCATCTAGCTGGCAATATCCTACAAGCACAATTAACCTACAGTGTATTATCGCTGTGTGTGAGTTAACATTCAATTATTGTCCTTCCGCGATAATTAACGCTCTCGACCATCAACGACAGATCAAGCCACTTGTTTATCGAGTGTTTTTGCTTGTTCCAGGCGTAGTCCAAGCTAGAGACTCCAAGCATGGAGTGCGGCAAGGGTCGGCGGAGAGGTCTGCTGGGCGGAATCATCCTTGCCTGGTTCTTCATCAGCGACTGCATCGTTGCAGCTAGAGATAAAGGTGAGTTTTTTCTTTTTTTTCTCATACTCTGACCGGATTGCACGTGATTAAAAGACTTGGCAAGTTGCGCGATGGTCTTAGCTCGGCCGACAAATGAGGAACCAGAAATAGACAGCTTCAGATGATGGAACACCCTCCTACGTCTATGCCTTGACGATTATCGCACACCTCGCTGAGCCCAATCCACACGGCGACTGCGTTTCCGCTGTTCAGCGCACACTTTGAATGTTGTACCCTCTTCCATTTGCATCATCCCTCCCTCTGTATCTCCTCAAGCTGAAATACCCCGGTCTTTTAGCTTGCTTTTGATGCAACGAACGAACGAACGAAGACGCACACACACAAGACATTCCAGACTCATCATCAGTTCCTTCTAACTTTGGAACAATGCCTCGTCTATTTTACATATTTTTATGTGTACCGCGAGCATCATTAGCAGACGCTCTGGCTGATTTACATATAGCAGATTTTGTCAAAGATCCTTGCTGCTGACGCGTTGGCGGGTGAAAATAAGGAGCTTCAATATCTCCAGCTTGACAGACGTATCGATTTTTTATTAGATTTTTGACAGTTTTTTTTTTGCCCCCGGCTAAACTTGAAACTCCCTAGATCCACACTTGTACTCCTCCTTATTTTCGCTCCAAGGATCGCCGCGTTATCTCACGCTCGACACCGTGATGTGTGCTATACAGTGCAAAAGGTGGCAATCGATTTCCGATTTTTCGAGTGGCAGCAATTTTTCAACGCCAAGTGAAAAATAACTCTAGAATAAGCTGAAGAATAAGAGCTGGTTGGTATCCCAAGACACGTCTAACTCTCTCTACTCGCTTCTCATTTTTTTTTCTTATTTTTTTCGCATTTTCGCTCACTCCCTCTCGAGGCTCTCTCACCATTTTCCCTCCTCCAGTACGATGCCACACATTTTTTTACCCTCTCTAAAATGTACTATAGTGCTATATGTATGTGTGTATATATAACATCATCTACTTCTTTTGGTCTGGCACTATTTCTTACCATTTTCTCCGTGACTGAAACGGGCGCTTTAGCTCTTACTACTACCCACTTCTTTTTCGCGCACACCACTTGGCCCATCTCTCTCTTCTTTTACTCTCTTTTTACCCCTGAGGAGGTATCCTCTACCTATATCCCGCGCGCGAAGACTCCGAAAGTCCGTATAGTCGAGCGAATCCGCGGAAAGATATAGAGGTTGCCAGCTACAGCGAGGAGCACAGAGGTATGGCGTTATCTATTTAATAGATTACATTCTACTCTACTTTTTGGAGCGTGTTAACTGCCTTCGAACGCGCGAAAGAGTCTTTCTGTTAGATAAAAAGGTGGATGGCGAGTGGAGATTAAGTGATTTGAGAAAAGAAAAATAGCTGGTGGCCAACTCGGTCAAATGATTTCGATATCTTCTAGCTTCATATCGACCAGTCGGATAAACACCCTCCCATACAATCTATATCCCTGAAAAAAATATAAATATATAATCAAAATGTAAATGTCTTTTTTTACACTGTCAGTCATGTTGGTGTATAGAAAAAACATTTTCCATCTCTGATGTGTGATGTTTTTCGTCCACTTTGTATAAATTGGAACTCACCAAAAATAGTCAATTGGATTAACCAACAAAAATTATTGACATAGGATGCAAAAAAAAATTTTGGCAACTGCTTTCATGTAAAAAAAAAACTGAATATTTTTGAAAACAACACATTTAATACAGTAGGTATCAGTGGAAAACAAAGCGCCACAGAAAAACGACAACGCGATGGATGAATACCCAGGATAAATTCGACGCCCAAAAGGTGTCAACGTATACAAGAGAACACTGCACAATTCGATAACATTGATATGTCCCCTCAATTCACCGCTCATACCGGTTCCATATTCGTAAAGAGGGGAAAAAATTTTTTCATCATCATCATATAATAACAATCTTTCATTCCGTGATTTTCGCGACGAAAAAATGAGATTACCATGGGTTATATATCGATAAAAATAATTCTTGTCATCAGGATTAAAGACAGAGTGAAACTGCAAACTATCGACATGTGCAATATTCAACTGATCTCACTTCCGCTATTTCATTAATTGTATTGTTCTTCACTTATCGCGTCTCCATACCTTGTTTTCTCCCATTCATTTATCGACATTGTCTCTTTGTGAAATCCACGAATGTGTACATACATACGTACCAGCATCAGTCAGTGACTATAAAAGACTCACGTGAAAGCTGTGCCTGCTTGCATTTTTTTTTGTTGCAAACAATCGAGCTAAATCTAGTGACATGGAAGGCTGAAGCTTTTTATTGACATTCGGATGTTCGGACGTGTTGGTCTGCAACACAATCGTCGATGTATATGCGTGGTAGAAATGTGCATACAGACATATCACAGAGGAGAACAAGAGTCAATGTTAATTAATCCCTATAATTAGCAAAGCCGGATGGCAATATGATAATAAATTAATAATTCGATGTGGATCAGTTGGATAAGGGTAATTATTCAGGTTAATACCATCAGAGGTATAAAACAAAAAGACTTTTCATTGGATATTCAAAGGGTAATTACTCAATAGGCAAGAGAGGCTTTATAAGCGCGTATAAATTCAAATAACAGAATCGACCTGGAGCAGTCGAATGGCCAGGTTGTAGGAACACAGGGCAATTACTGTAAGTGGCGTAAATCCCAAGGAGCTTAAGAACACTTGGGTGTGAATAAATCGCCTTTATAACTATCAAGTTTGCATGTGTAATGTTGGCAGAGTTGAAGAATTGTGTGGAATATCGCGCGTCGTTGTCGTCGTGGAAAAGCGCTGCCGAAGGCACAGAGTTTGGTTCTGCAAGGTGGAGAGGTCACAAAAGCTGCAGGCATTTATTACACACAAAATTCTTCCCTCTCTTTCTCTTGACCTAGTTGCCTCAATGCTCGTTCTTTGTAATGCTACCTTTTTTGATTTTTCTTTCTTCCTTTTTCAGCCCCCCGCTTCCATCACAATTGTTTCGTTTTATTTCTCCAACAGGATGACCTCTACGCCGGTAGCAATATGCCAGAGTTTACACAATACATGAACTTTCAATTAGACAGTTTCCTCTCTCGCTCCTTCAAAACTTGGCGTTCAATTAAAACACTATTTTTTTCATATTCCACTGATGCACTACTATTGTTGTTGCACTGATGAATACCAAAGTCTGGCCAGTTTACCTCGTTCGATATTAATTTTTATGAGGAGAGTTTCAATTGTTTCGAGCATCTATTTTTTTTCAATTGCTGTTTTCATACGATACATTTTGATGATGATGATGATGATGAGTAGGCTCATATTTTTCCGATTGGTTTTTATATCAAAGAATAAAAGTTGTTTTTTTTTTCATAGGGGAAAGAAATACAATTATTTCTTAGCTTATCAAATTTGTTTTCCCTTTTGAAGACATAACAAATAATATTATATTTCTGTTCTATCACGAAATATTTCGTATTTCCTGCAGGAAAAGAAACATAAATTTGATTTTTTTTCTTGGATTCTCAACGTATTCTACTTGATTATTAAAGCTTGTTATATGTATGAAAAAGGGCCAGAGGAATTTGATTATAAAAAGCCAGTTTATTGAAATTTCAAACAACCAAAAAACAACTGTCACATTCCAAACATCTAAAATAATCGCTAGATCTTTATCTAATTTACATAAGAGTTCAATAACACCTTTATCTAATTGACAGTCACTAAATTGGATATTGCTAAATAATAATTTGTAGATTTTATGTTAGATTCGACATAAGGATCATTAAAGTGTGAGTTTATAGTTTGTCTATAAACATGAGATTATGTCTAATTTCTTGGGAAAGTCATCAAAGTCCCGGGCATACAATAATAACAAGGTAAAACTTTTAGATTGACGTCTCTATATATTGCGATGAGTCAATTTTCCGATATATACACACGGTGTCTGTTATATAAGTATCGGAATTTTTGACGTTGTCATCGCTAAAAAGCCAATCTAAACCTCCATCAGAAACCAGAGGATGTACACTAGACCAGCCAACAAGATTGCAACGGGTGGCACACGGAAGTTTATTACCGGGTTACTACCATCATCAGTTTTGCCGAGTCAGGAAGAGCGAAATATAGAAGACAGATCTGTCTAGGGACATCACTTAGCAAGTTTAACCGCGAGGTCGTTTCAATTATTTATTTATTATTTTTCTCATTTCAATTTTCATCCACTTGAATGAATTGTATTTGCAAGTATATAACCCGAGGCTTATCCACCCTTCAAGCTATATATACTCAATTGACATTTATGTTCTACAATAATAAAATACCAGTGTGTACACGTGACGAAGGGTGATCCTAATCGAATTTTCGCGAGAACGCTTTTCCACTTGGCTGATCGCCACCACCACGACGGTGTATATAGCGCGGGTATGAATAAATATTAGAATATTCTGAGATAAACGTGACGTTACAAGCAAGACATCGCTGTATTTCTCATCGACTGCTCTCTCAAATCGATCGATCGACTTACTCTTGTGTTGAGGCTTACAAACTAGTATATACATATCGATCCTATAGACTTATCGTGATGTGTGTCCCTTGTAAAAACCTCATCCTCTTGGCGCACTCTCATCGAGGGTAAACCTCTTTTCTATACCTCCTCTCCTCGAGTTTTTCCCCCGTGCAACACAAGTATGAAACACACAACATGCGTGTTATCTGTGTGTAGGTACACGGATTTTTTTCTTTCTTTCTATCCTATACACTGTATATGGGCTTTGAACCCTCTTTGTACTTTGCGCTGAGGGATGATAATAGAAAGAGACAGTTTCGAACCCCCCTTGAAATCACAAGTATTCTTCACTCAAGATAAATCCCGTATCATAAAGTTGGTTCTTTTTTTAAATTGATTTTCAAACTTGGTCTAGACACTTCAGACATGCACCAGTGCAAATTCCACAGTTTAATCTAATATTGAGGATGGATGAATATAGAATATATATTTTATATCACAGTTTATTTAAAGTCTAATATTTTTCATGTTATATTTTTTCGTAAAAAAGAATAAATAAATTTTTCTTTTCGTCCATGGGGGGGATGCTTCAAATTTAAGTATTTTCTCGTGTTCTAGCTTTTTCCTAAATTTATTAATTAAATAATATCAAGTTGAAGAATTCGCTCGTGAAAGTTTGTCGAACTTTAGCGCAAGTAATTGATTTAAATGTTCAATTAGATTTCTTCCGAGTTTTTGTGAGTGGTGTGCCTGACCGGGGCTCTCGTCTTTTACAACAATATCATCAGAGAGGCAACCAGGAAAGAATCGAGTTTGTGAATGCGCGCGCGAGGGTGACTAGACCATTGTAAACGCTAGCAACCCCTTAGGGGTAACCGTACTAGATGCTTTTCCCAACACTTTGACAAAAAGAGGAGGGTGAGAAGAGAGTTCCAGATGTGAGCAACGAGAATACATAATTACAATGTCTCGACTACTTGCTCGAGGTTCTTGGAGGTTGGCCGACTCTAAACTATACTCTCCGCCAGTAATCTAGACAATGTGACTCCAGGGACCCGGGGACGAAAAGGGGCACTGGAAGTATATATCTCGTTGGATAGTTGTAAATAAACGTGTCCGACTACCCCCTGCAATGACTCTGATTGCGCCTGACTTTCGCGTTTCAATGCGTCTGTAACTGAGTGAAAACTACTTGCACTTTAGATGGAGGAAGAAAAAATTGAATTCTAACTGTTTGGTGAAGTTTTACTGAAACATCCATGAAAATTGTATTTATATGTGTAAAAGCATTGACTCTTTTGGGCTCCATCCAAACACACTTGGATCCCAACGACTGTTTTCCAGAGACTTTCAAGGAATGCCGGCTAGAGTGGATGCAGCTCCTCGTGCGCACTTGAGATTTGTCTTTCCTTTATCATATCTTCCGAAAACCAGCAAACGACTGTCAAAATTTCTGGTACTCTTGTGATAGCAAGTGTGTGTAGCCCTTGAATCAGCGTTTATTATCTTTCGGCACGAACTCTCTTACCAAGAGAAGAAGAAAAAGATAAAAAAAAAATACCAGCTGCTGCCTCGGCATCGTTGGATTATTATAACTTCCAAAGTGTCTACTTCAAGGGGATATTAATAAATATAAATCTGTTGTATAAAATTTTGTCGATATAAGCAGGTTTTTTTTGTGTACTTTGTGTATACTCATTATTCTTCTCCACTTGACGTGAAATTTGTCGATTGTTTCTTCTATTTTTATTATACAAAATCGAAGGACTTTACTCGCAAGCACTTGGTAGTGAATTGAAAGGACGAACCATCGATTTCCCACAAATTGTCGTGTCTCAGTTGGAGCGACGTAATAGGAAAAAGAGATACGACAGTTACTAAAAGCTCCTTTTTCTGATTTACGCTCTTTTCATTTTATTATTTTTTTTTTACCAAAGAAAATCTAATCTACATCTTCAAGTCATCCCTCGGAATTGCTCAGTAAAATGCTTCTAGAAAACCTTTTGGAGGAAAAAACTGATGTCTACATATTTTATAGAGCTTATGTATAGATGGTTTTGACATAAAATCAAAGAACACACAGGAATAGTGTCGTTTGAAACTCCTAGCAACTTGGATCTGTTGTTTTAGACTCGACACAAACAATATTGTTATAGTGCATATGATCTCCAGGGAGTTGGTGCTGCAATCTCATATGCTAGCAATACCGAGAAAGGGTGTCTGGATATATGTATGTATATACATGGCGCAGTTTGGCAAGAACTTTGCGTGTACCTCTTTGTGGCAACACGTCTGATGACACCGCTGGGATCAATCGAGGTCGCAATACATACAACTTTACCGGGCGATCTTGTAGCTTGCAGCTAATTATCAAGTTTTGATTTTCACACTGGGTAATTTGCGCCAGAAAATACAATAGAAAAACTTGCAATCATCAAGTTCTGAATACCAAGCATGCTATTCAAACTCTTGAGAACATGATTAATCAAGGTATTTCACGTGGTTATAAGTTTTTCAATATTTTTATTAGGGTGGCCCAAAAAAAAAAAACGGCTATTTTTATTTTTTGGGACTCGTATCAAAAATATACTTTATATCATATTCCAAAAAATTGGCCCGGTATTTATTTTTTGGGACTCGTATCAAAAATATACTTTATATCATATTCCAAAAAATTGGCCCGGTATTTTTTAATAATAATTTTAAGACTTTAATTTTTCTACTCAAAATACCTCACAAAATAAACGAAATAAATAAATCACAAAAAAGGTGATGCAAAAATAGCAAAAAAAAAAAAAAAAAAAAAAAAAAAAAAACGACTGTTTTTAATCAAATTTTGATTATTTTAGTCGATTTTAAAATTCCATCGAGCGACCTTAAAAAATGCTTGCATCTGGCTGAATTTTTTATAAGCCTCTTAAAATATAATAAATTATGATTTTTTGATATGCGACACAAAAAAATATAAATAATCGTTTTTTTTTTTTTTTTTTCAGCCACTGTAATATTTATTACACAAGACTTAAGCCACAAAGTTGTCAGATGTTTACTATTTTTGATATAGAACATATTGACTACTCGTTTTTTTCTGTTGCATAATCAACTATGAAGCATTTTGTTAGCTTGACAATAAGCTTGAAAAAGTGTCATTTGACGACACAACCACTTATGCCATTAATTTAACTTGTTAATGAACTTCTCAGGCGTTCAGTTTTGTTACAAACTATAACTGAGAAGACTCATTTTTCATAGATATAAGTATATAAGTAAAGAGGTATAGTAAGAAGATGAAAAAAGAAATAATTCTAAAGAAGCGTAATTGTGTTCTCTCGAAAGCAGCAGCTGTCTTCTTGGTTTCACAACCGAATTCACTGACTGAATATATACTGAGTTGTTCACATGTACACACATATACACTGAGTGAATTCTTTTTCCGATATATACGCTTCGTCGTCTCGACAGACGACTATATGCTTCGTTGGCACTTTTCTCATCTCCGAGAATGTAGATTTTTTGTTATTTTCGTTTTGTTTCTTTTTTTTTTTTCGTTGTTGTCGAGCAAAGTAGCACACACAGTGTTCCATATGCATATTCCACAGTTCGTGATGTACACCATCAACAGCTTTCTGCCCCGAGAGATGATGGTCTCGTTATTTGGTTGATGTCAGAGCGGCAAAATAATGAGTTGCACGTTGACAAATATATCCAAGTGAAATATTGATCTAACAAGACATTTCCAGTTGACAGAATCTCTGAAAACAAAAAAAAAAATGAAAAATTAATAGTTTCAAAAAGACGCTCTATTTCTGGATTTTCTTTCCAGTTGACTTTCCCCAAGGGACACAGTATGTATGTGCATCAGTGTATATTCCCAAAGACTATAGCGCACATATAACCCAAGGCTAGAACGTGATTTTATTGAACGTAATACTGACTCTCAATAAACGTCCCTTTCCTTATCCACATGTCTTTCCTCTGAGTTTGACCCATTCTAAGGAGACACGCTTCCCGATTTGATTCTCACTCTCTTTTCACTTCAAAGCCCATGTAATATCGGATGAAACCAATCCCCATTTGTACAATCAATGAAATTGAATTTTTATTTTTATTTTTTTCATAAAAACTCTAGAGGAGCACATGGGCTCTCTGTGCGTTCAATCAACCATAACCACCCTACTCACAACTCTTCCGGTGCTCTCAACTTTGATTTCCAGTACCTCTCAAATATTTACACGCCAACACTAGCGCCACTGGCCGGGTTTTTCACCTTGCCACACGATGGGGTGGCGATATTGCAGACGCAGACACGTCCTTAATCAAGCGCTGACATTTTGAATGTTCCCATGCTCGAATTATCGATCGTGCCTTGATAGTAGTGCATATACTCGATGTTTCTCGGTGTGTTTTTATGTTTCAACGCAGCAAGGATCCATACTCGCTGAAGAATCACTTTCTATTTATCATCAGCTGTACTAATGGCTCGCAATCCTGTGTATTTCATTAGTAACTGTCCTGCTCTGGAGGCTGTTTGGATGGGGTCTCATCTTCTTTATGAATAATCCTCGGTTATATTCGATTGCTGGCTCGAAAAGCTGCATTCAACCTTCGTCACGTGGTCAATTCAAAAATATCTACTGTCTGCATATCTCGTCCCTTTCCATGTCCGTGCAGCAGCAGCGCAGGACGTTGACAGCTCGCCATAGGGTGATTGAAATTTGTGTGTGTGTACCATCTTGTTTTCCGGCTTCTGCCATCTATTTCCGTAGGGGACCAGGTATTGCCTTTTCAGATATTTGCACAATGCACGATGCTCCTCTTCAATCTCTGCATTGCGTTTCATTTCCCAGAAGTGAAAAGTCATTTGTTAGCGTCCTTAAATGTATGGACATGATGGATTGTTTTGTTTAGGGGGTAAATATATAGGTATAATTGCTGATTATATATTTTTCAAGTTGGATATTTTTGCAATAATACCACTGCTACGACGACGCAATTGTTCTGCTTTTGTGTTTTTTCTTCTTTGATGAGGGAAAACAACGTTTATTCGTTAGTTTCCAATGCTATTTGTCGTTGATCGCGTGATACTCTTTTTTATTATTGTTTGATATTATTTTTGTTATGCGGAATATATGTATAGAGTATAAAAATGTTTGTTTTCTTTATTATATCGAGAGCGTTTGATGAAAAATTCTCTGGCGGTCGACATCAGACACTTGAATTCTAGCGCACTCGGGGCGTGGTAACTGTTTAATTATGTAATCCTAAATTTACATAATTGGAAGACGCGGGTATATTTAAGTGAAAGACGTCGAGTGCCGGAGCACCGGGTATATGTATATACTAAATATATTCGTAGTGTACGTGCACGAGAAAAATAATGGAAGAACGTTGCTCGCACTCTTGTCGCCTTTGGGACAATTAATGCATTAATAAACTTGCCTGATATTGCTTGTAAAAAAAATGTATTTAATCAAAAAGGGTTTTACTCACTCGGGTTTCTTAAACATATGCAGCTATGTATGTACAATATTCCTGGTGGAACGAAATTTAGGAAATAGGAACAGCAGAAGCAAAATGAGTTGTCTAAAAAAGTAAGTCATTTTTTTTTTTACAAAGTTGTAAAGAATTTTTTCATGGAAAAAACTATAGAAAATTTATATTTTTGTATATATTAAAAATATTTACTTTTGTGTTCTCTCTATATGAGGGAAATATAGTTGACTAGAGACAAAATTTTTTATTTTTCATATTCGCCTGAAAAATATAAATATCACACTTGAAAAAAACGAAATTTTTTATTGTTTATGGACCATGATATTAAAGTTAAATAAATGAAATTTTTTCTTTCATGTTGCGAGAAAATAATTTATTTTTTTTTAACGTTTTTCAGTCTCTATTTATATTTATTAAAAAAGAAAAAATACTTTATTTATCAAAGTTTTTTTTTTTTTTTCAATTTTCAGTCGTGCAAATTTCTTTAAAAATGATGAAAAATTTAATTTTATAAAAGAAAACATTGAATATATGATTTTTCAGTGAAACTGCAAACTGGCAGATGCTTAATTTTCCTGCGATGGAAAAACGCGTGTGATGTTATATAGAGGACAGTAGAACAGAACGCGATGAGCCCGTAAAATGAAATTGGCTAGGTATTTTTGAGGAGAAGCAGAGGTGACCTAAATGACAAAGTGCACCTCGTCGTCGCCGGGCATCGTTAGAACACGCTGACTATATATCAGCAAAGAGAGTAGAGAGCAAGCATCGTCGTCGTCACTGGCGCCGTTGTCACCCCGGGAGAATTAATGCCAGTGGCGGAAGTCCATTGGCCCGTCTCTGCAGCTAGAATCAACACAAATACCATCGAAGCACCTCGAAAACCCGTGTTGTTGCTCTATGGTAATACCCAAAGTGCAGCAACATTAATGATGGCACAATGTTCCATTGAAAATTGATACTACAAGGCGCACCGGATAACCCGGCCATGTGCACACTACTATTATCACTTGAAATACAATATTTAAAAGCGTTTTAAAGACCTAACAAAGGGGTTGAAAAGTTGAAAAACGAAAAAACTATCCTTGCAGACGACAAATTGCAATTAAGTTGTAAAAAAAATTTTTAATTCGAAAAAAAACAAACATTAAACACTAAAAATATTGTTGGGTGTTGAAAAAAGTCAATAATCCGCTTTTCGCTTGTTTTGCAGGGTGTATAACCGTGTCACGAGCTTGTGGCTAAGCTGGAAGACGAAAAGTTGCCGGGATTTCGAAACAATATTGCACACGACAGTGTTGTTGCTAAAAAGAAAAAATATATATATAAAAGAATAAACGGAGGAGGTGAATTTTTTCAGATAAATAAAATGCAGGGGGGTGTACTATAGTGAAAAAAATAGAAAATATAAAATTTATATATACTTCTCTCTGGAGAATTTAGCACGCCTGCATGTATAGCCGAGAAGTAGATCCATCTATCTATAACCTGCGACTACGCCCTGGCGGAAAAATGTATTTTCCAACGGTTAGAAAATTTATGAATGTTGGACAATGGGAGCAAAGCCGCTGCTTCACGGTTCAGACTCGCTTCTATCCTCCGCTATATCATCCTTTCTTTTCGTTTTTTTTTTTACTCATATACCCCAATCATTTTCATCTTTTATCATTCTGTTTTTATATTCATGTACGGGGAAAATTAAGGCCCACCTGCCTCCACCACTATATCGCTTTAATCTGCGTCGTATTAAGAGAACTGGACATTATTAAAAACAGAATTTTTTTTTTGTTGGACACGCGATTCACTCGAAATGAGGGAAAAAAAAAAAAAATTGCGGTGACTTTGCAGTTTTATCTTGAGCATACATTAAGAGATAAAAATTGTGTCGAAATTTTTTTTTCTCCCTTTTTTTTTTTTTGGTATATTCATTATTTTTCCAAGTAGGTGGAAAATAATTAAAAAAATATTTTTTAATTTATGAATATTTATTTGAATAAAAAACGCATAAATTTGCAAGTTTTTAAGGTGTTGAAAATGATAAAAGTCGAATTTTTCTTTAATAGAAAAATTCGAATTATGCATTTATAAAATTATTTATTGAAAAAAATATTATAATAATAAGAAATACAGTACAAATTACTTGATTAATCAGTAATATAAAAAATACAATGAGAGATATCTCGAAAATGAGTTATTTTCGAAAGCGAATTAATAATTCGTAAAAAATGAGTGATATTGAAAAAAATAATAGTAATTTTTTTTAAATAAATAATGACTAATTTTCGTTTATAATTACTCATTTTTCTAATAAAATTCATATTTAGCGGACGTATACCGGTCTATAGAAATATCAACAATGAACAACTTTTTTTATTTATCTATACAATTTGAGCTGAAACGATGCAGATATGAGGCTTCAAAGATCGCATACATATCCTATTCGTGTTTCATAGATCTCCAAAATTTTGAAATATATAAGATCTTCAATAATTACATAAAGAGTCATAATAATTTTTCCGAAAAAAATAATTAACAATTTCTAAATACTAATTATATTAAAAATTAATAATTAAACACCACAATAATTTTAATTATTAAAAAAAATGCATAAAAAGAATTAATATTTTTAATATTTTTGAAAAATTAAAAATATCCAAATTTTAATTTTATATTTATATAAAAATTTTAATTACTTCTGACGATTATTTTTATTCTTGGATAATTAATAATCAATTTTAGTGACATTTTCAATAAATGTAAAAATGAAAATTTTTTATTTTTGCCGATCACTGCAGTATTTTCACGAGATTTTTACTGTTTCCTCTTAAATTCTCGAGGCTTTTTGCGTTTGTATTATTATATTACACCCTGGCATAATTGATCCGGCTAGCTTGATGATTCTATTCGTGTAGAGAATTGCGCCGACGGCATAAAGAAGATTTAGAACAGAGTTTACGATAATAATATACAGGTATAGTGAGTGAGTGTTGGGGTGTGCATAGAAGTATAGTCGTAAAACTTGTTGATAGCACCTGAATGCGAAACAACCTCGGTGAGTTTGCGTGCATGAGAGGAAGGATGAAGATCCGGAATTGTCGCGCAACATTCGAGAATTTTCGGTGTATATAGAAGTATACGCTGAGGATTCGCACAATTTATACCACTCTCGTTTCCGCCGCTTTCTAGTCTCCTATATACACATGCATAAACAGCCATATAGATGTTTACAAGGCTTGTGCGCGTTGATGCACCGGTCTTCCGCGTGAAATATTTCTTAGTTCCCGGCGACATTAGACACGAGAATTTAATCAAATGACTACGAGTAAAATTAGAATAGCTCGCATTACACATTACAGCGAAATTCTGAACTGTCGGAAATACTGCCAAGCTCCTATAGCTATATACATAGAACTCGTCCAAACTACTTTGATGTTTTCTCCAACAAAATTTATAGCTCACTCTAATATTTTTTTAAATAAACTATTTCTATGCGTTTTTCTGCAGAAAAAAAAATGTTTTTTCAATCAAAAACAATCGATTTTCAATATTTACATCCATTTCCACTATAAACAATTATTAAAAAATAATCTTTTAAGAAAAAAAAAAATGTTTTCCAAGCATAAATGATATTTTTTCATTATTTGATGTCATTTTTTGCGTTGAAAATTTTTTTTTTCAATGTTTTAATAATTTATTTATTTGATTTTTTGATGATAAAAAATTTTTTCATCCTATTATTTGTTAGATTATGAATATTTTTCTTTGTTTCAAAAGAGATAGAAATTTTTTTTGCACCTAAAAAGTTTTTTTTTCGATTATAAAGAGTTTTTTTTAATGTGGCGTTTATGCTATATAAAGTTTAGCGCATGGAATTATGCCCATACTAATACTCGTCGCTGCTGCTGACAAAATGAATGGTCCAGCGAAATTAGCCGCAGGCACAGTCATCCGGGTTTCAGCGTATCTCTCGACGTTATTCAATTAGAACCGTCGCTACAATGGTACAATCCGTGAGAGGATTTTCCCGGGCGGATGTGACGGAAGGAAATTCACTAGCACGGATGAGGTATACGAGTGATGTGCCGTGGCAATGATCGCCAAGTTCCCGCTAGTCCAACGCGCTCTATCCAACCATCGTTATATGTTTTGCTGCATAAATCAGAAGCAGGAACTGAAAATCACGGAAAATTTAATCTACCATGACAGTCACAACTTCTTATTCCCACAGTGCTTCAAAAAACACAACATTTTATCACTGATAAACCCTACAATTATTTTCAATTTTTTCAACAATGTTTAATCTGGAAAAAAAAATTTTTTTTTCCATTCACGATATCAACAAAATTTTCTAAAAAAAATTTAGTCCATAGAGGTGATTTGATGGCCTGAAAAAAAAGATATAAATCATAATAAATAAGAAAAACTAAGCCTCACACCTATACAGAATTTTCCAAGTGTGTGCATGGTCACATTATAGCAGATATGCTCTCAAAGTGATACTATCACGCGGTAAAATCGCGTGTCTGCATGTGCGCGCGTGGAGTTTGGACATTGCTGGTGACCCAAGAGCCCAGTGTGACCATTCGTCATCGGCATATCACGGAACTTCACTGACGTTTGCTGAGACCGCGACATTAAGATTTGCATTACAAATTCCTTCCGGACGTACACTGTACATAACATATGCCTACACACGCGGGTATCGTGTAATACCCCGCACTTACTGTCCACGAATCATCCGATAAATACCTGAATTATAGATGATACAAACATGAATTCCCACGACAGGCCTCGGTGACAGAAATCCGATTGCAGTCGAGCGTTTGATAACTCATTTTGCCTTGTCAAATTAGACTTGGAAATTTTTTTTTCCTCACTCAGAACGAAAAAACTATAGATCGTTATATAAACCAAAGGAACATATAATACCCCTGGTTTGTACATAAAATAATTTTGGACCAAGAGGGGTATAGTAATTTTTTTTTTGATAAAAAAATCGACCTTTAAGCGCCCTCGGTGAGTAAATCTGTGTGGCTCATTCAGGAGAAGTTTTCGCAGGGCAAATTTGTGCCAAAAATAGCCGTAGTTGGCTGGATGCCTCGTGAACATCTGTAATATCATTAGTCTGGGCTCCTGCGGGAGTCTTATCCGAGCTTGGCACGCGCAACGACGTGAAAGAACGCTTCAGGAAGCAGGATTAAAGAGACAGGTGGCCCGGACACATAAACTATTTATATCTGCGGTCAAGGGAATTCGCGTACTTGTCTTTGTCGTCATTGTCGTTAGTAATGCACTTCTCTTATTTGCAAGCGTCCATTCATTCCGGCTGTGAATAGACGCTATTTAAAGGATATTTGCTGCGTCGACGCATCAACGACAATTCTCAAGATGCCATGGAAAATTCATGTATTTTTATTCGGCCACCATCACTCACCAGCCGACTCTCTCTCGTTTTTATTTCTCATTCATAGCCCATCACTGATTTTAGACGCTCTAGCACCAATAGAAATTCAACATATCCCCGTGACCGTGTGCGTGCCCATAGGACTTTTTTTTTGTCTGATGCTGTATGTGTGACCAACACCTAAATTTCCTCCACGTCAACATTACATTTTCATTCAATTGTAACTTGATATATCGTCTTTACACGCTTTTCACAATGGTACATCGTTATTGGACTTTGAAGTGAGTTTTTTCACAGTTTAATGAGGGAAAAAAATAAAATTAAAATACGAAAATATATTTAAAAAATTTGTTTTTATTCAGCGAATTTTTTTAAAATCGTGAATTTTGTAGAAAAAAAATTTTTAATTCAATTGAAATTAGGATAAATGGAGTGCTTTTACTACATTTTTATTTTTTTGGTTGTTGAAGAATTTTTTTAAGCGAGGGGATTTTTTTTTAGTATATTCATTGGTATTTTTTTGTAATTGGTTCAATAGTTTTTTGCTTTATTTAATGTATTACCTGAATTTTTTAAAAAGTAATTTTACATTTTTTTTTTTATAAAAAAAATACATTAGGGCAAATGATGACTGGTTAAGGGAAATTTGACGGGAAATGACTGCTATTTAAATAATTTTTGGTGTTCAAGCCTCAACGAGCGCATAATTAACAGTGCTTCAAAAAACACAACATTTTATCACTGATAAACCCTACAATTATTTTCAATTTTTTCAACAATGTTTAATCGCTGAAAAAAAAAAAATTCAGTCCATAGAGGTGATGTGATGGCCTGAAAAAAAAGATATAAATCATAATAAATAAGAAAAACTAAGCCTCACACCTATACAGAATTTTCCAAGTGTGTGCATGGTCACATTAATGATGGCCTGAAAAAAAAGATATAAATCATAATAAATAAGAAAAACTAAGCCTCACACCTATACAGAATTTTCCAAGTGTGTGCATGGTCACATTATAGCAGATATGCTCTCAAAGTGATACTATCACGCGGTAAAATCGCGTGTCTGCATGTGCGCGCGTGGAGTTTGGACATTGCTGGTGACCCAAGAGCCCAGTGTGACCATTCGTCATCGGCATATCACGGAACTTCACTGACGTTTGCTGAGACCGCGACATTAAGATTTGCATTACAAATTCCTTCCGGACGTACACTGTACATAACATATGCCTACACACGCGGGTATCGTGTAATACCCCGCACTTACTGTCCACGAATCATCCGATAAATACCTGAATTATAGATGATACAAACATGAATTCCCACGACAGGCCTCGGTGACAGAAATCCGATTGCAGTCGAGCGTTTGATAACTCATTTTGCCTTGTCAAATTAGACTTGGAAATTTTTTTTTCCTCACTCAGAACGAAAAAACTATAGATCGTTATATAAACCAAAGGAACATATAATACCCCTGGTTTGTACATAAAATAATTTTGGACCAAGAGGGGTATAGTAATTTTTTTTTTGATAAAAAAATCGACCTTTAAGCGCCCTCGGTGAGTAAATCTGTGTGGCTCATTCAGGAGAAGTTTTCGCAGGGCAAATTTGTGCCAAAAATAGCCGTAGTTGGCTGGATGCCTCGTGAACATCTGTAATATCATTAGTCTGGGCTCCTGCGGGAGTCTTATCCGAGCTTGGCACGCGCAACGACGTGAAAGAACGCTTCAGGAAGCAGGATTAAAGAGACAGGTGGCCCGGACACATAAACTATTTATATCTGCGGTCAAGGGAATTCGCGTACTTGTCTTTGTCGTCATTGTCGTTAGTAATGCACTTCTCTTATTTGCAAGCGTCCATTCATTCCGGCTGTGAATAGACGCTATTTAAAGGATATTTGCTGCGTCGACGCATCAACGACAATTCTCAAGATGCCATGGAAAATTCATGTATTTTTATTCGGCCACCATCACTCACCAGCCGACTCTCTCTCGTTTTTATTTCTCATTCATAGCCCATCACTGATTTTAGACGCTCTAGCACCAATAGAAATTCAACATATCCCCGTGACCGTGTGCGTGCCCATAGGACTTTTTTTTTGTCTGATGCTGTATGTGTGACCAACACCTAAATTTCCTCCACGTCAACATTACATTTTCATTCAATTGTAACTTGATATATCGTCTTTACACGCTTTTCACAATGGTACATCGTTATTGGACTTTGAAGTGAGTTTTTTCACAGTTTAATGAGGGAAAAAAATAAAATTAAAATACGAAAATATATTTAAAAAATTTGTTTTTATTCAGCGAATTTTTTTAAAATCGTGAATTTTGTAGAAAAAAAATTTTTAATTCAATTGAAATTAGGATAAATGGAGTGCTTTTACTACATTTTTATTTTTTTGGTTGTTGAAGAATTTTTTTAAGCGAGGGGATTTTTTTTTAGTATATTCATTGGTATTTTTTTGTAATTGGTTCAATAGTTTTTTGCTTTATTTAATGTATTACCTGAATTTTTTAAAAAGTAATTTTACATTTTTTTTTTTATAAAAAAAATACATTAGGGCAAATGATGACTGGTTAAGGGAAATTTGACGGGAAATGACTGCTATTTAAATAATTTTTGGTGTTCAAGCCTCAACGAGCGCATAATTAAATCATTTGAACATAATATTTTCGATTTATAATTTTTTTTAACAGTTAAAATATAGCAAAAACACAAAAATCTAAAGAAATGTCGCGTTAGTAAAAAACACCAGTTAATGACCGGTCATCACGAATTAATGACCAGCCCTGTTCCGGTTAATGACTGCTCAACAAATATTATTAATAAACTGTGCAAAGAAATAAGTTACAAGTTTTTAGGCATTGAAATTATTTTAACTAATCGATAATTAACCTAAAGAGTCACTTTATAGGAATAATATAGAGTGAATTTCGTTTGTTTTGACTCAATCATAAACGAGTGTTTGAGGTTAGGTGAACTTGAGCCGGTCATCAACCGGTGAAACGCCGTTCGCAATGCACATGTTCCAGTTAACCACCGATTTCAGCTAGTACACGTACTTTGTAATTAATTTCCGATTCTCACAACTAATCCACTCGTCTGTACAATGATACACGCGTCTTCCGCACAAAATTTGCAATCAATTAGTATTTTTTTTATTATCTAAAACAGCAGTATTTTTTTTATTTTGCCAATTTAAGTGCCAGTGGTCATTTTTATTGTCAGTCTTGTATACATTTTTTTCATTTTTTTTTTTAATATCAAAACTTTTACTTTGGCATGATTTAAACGAGAAAAAAAATTTTCCTCACTCGCGGAATTAAACTTGTACAGTATATTTTGCTACAATTAACCTAAAGACTTTAATGAGATCAAAATTAGCGAGGGAAAAGTCGAAAAAAAAAGAGAAAAAATCAGAAAATAAAAATTTGAATTATATCATCAGACAAGTTGAACAGAGTAGTTTTAAACTTGCAGTAAATTTGCCAGCGAGAATTTACTTAGAGACACTCTATTCTCCGCGCTCATTGTCATTTAATATGTAGAACTTTCAGAAAAAAAAAAAAATCCGCTCCCTCGGGCGCGCAAGGGATCGGATCCGAGCGCGAGCAAGCCAAGCACCGCCGAGAGAGCCCGGAGCAGTGCCAGGTCACGATCTCTTTTCACAGTCATGACAATGAGTCGAATTTCGAGTATAAAATTCCAGTACAGAACTCAATGGGTGCGTGTCTTAGCTTGATATTAAAGAACGTGTATATACACCGGACCTTATATTAAACGTGAAAACCGGCATATAAATCAGTGAAAGAATTTTCGCCATGAACGTGCCTAAAATAGCGGCTTTGTCGCGCGCAATAGCCGACGTGGGAATGTGCCACAATCATCGTCGTTACAGAAACAAAAAAAAAACTATCGACCGCGGGTGATTATCGTTAAAGGACCAAAGTGAATATACATGGCAGACCGCCCGCTGTAGATCTCAGGCCAGCGCCGGATAGAAGTATTTATTCGTGTTGGTGTATACGCGGCTATATATGCAGACATATATCGACCACCCATGCGCACCATTCAGCATCAAAAAGATCGCTAATTAACGATGACTGTACCGCGCAATGCGTTATTGTTTCGCTGCATACAAACGACTCACCTGTCGGCAGCGCGTGCTACTACTACTTACAATAGTACATGTGTGCCGATAATTTCCTTCCTTTCCTACTTACCGGCGCGATCCGAGTGTTTTTATTTTTTTCCTCACGATGAATTTAGCTGTTAGTGCAAGTTGCTTGCTGGTAGGTATTATCTGACCTGTTTCTACCTCGATTCGCGCTGGCAACGCAATTGTTAAGCCAAGATACTAATCGAATAATTGTAAAACACACAAATAATAATTTATTTCAAGATTAAATGAAAAGAAAAAAATCTTCTAAGCAATTTTTTTTATTGTTGTATACGCGGCTCATGAGTAAAAACCTTATTCTAGAATATTCTGTCAAGTTTTTTTTGTGCTGGGTAACAGCACGAACAACTCGCACTCACCGGCGTTATCAGTATATTTTTTTAGGTCTTTTTGTAACTCTAGAGTAACTGGAAAAAAAAAAATATCGTCACAAGGCAGAGCATTTAACGATATATTACATAATTATTTTTGATAAATTTGGGGTTTATAAGGTAGCCGATGGTCTTAAAACGATGCTAGGGGATTGCTGATTTTTTCGGGTGTTTTTGGGACTCTAAAATAACTGCAGAAAAAATCTTATGGCGGGCTAAAGTGTTTATCACCATATTGCGTAATTATTTTCTATAAATTTGGGGTTTATATAGGGTAGCTGATGATTTTTAAATGACGCTAGGGGGTTGCAAATTTTTTTGGAGGCTCTCTGGACTCTGATGCAACTATTAGAAAAATTCCATCGCAAAACACAACGTTTAACACTATATTACATAATTATTTCTCATAAATTTGAGATTTAGGGGGTGGCCAATGGTCTTTAAAGGATCCTAGGGGGTTGAAAATTTTTTCAAGTGTTTTCGGGGCTCTAAACTACCTATAAAAAAAATATTATTGTGAAGCAAAACATATTTAACACTATATTAATTAATTAATTGCAAATTTGGGGTTTATGGGGTGGCTGGTGTCCACACAGCTGTGAATCCACATTTCTCATGTATCAAATTACTCATTTATCTATTGTTAATAGATTTATATTAAAATATAAAAACATGTTAACGTTTAAACTTAAATTTCTTAGAAAATTGTAAAATTAATCCATAAAATGTAGGTTTTAACCTCTATATAGTGTAAATAAATTATCTTTAAATTATTAATTTTTTTTTTCTTCTACAATATATATATGCGTATAATAAATACTAATATATATTTCGCTCAGTGCACAGTTTTTCTGCCCTAAATTATAAAATTGAAATGAGTTTGTGATGGGGACCATTAGATTAAATTTTTCGCCATGAATCTCTCGAACATTTTTGCGATATAATAAAACACAACTCGAGAGGGAATTTAATTTGAAATATAAACTGAATTTTTTCATTGTATATATTTTTTTAATTTGAGTGAGATATATGTGTATTATGCAGGGGGGAGAATGTATAAATTACGCGTGAGTTTGTACATAAAATTTGACTTTATATACCGGGTCACATGACGGTTCGGCGTAGAAAGTTAAGGACGATACACAATGCTCCACTTTCTGCAGCACGGCGCGCTCCAGCGACTTTTCATCCACACGCAGTCGTGCGAAACTTTGAGACCTCGAGTGTTGAAATCTCGTGACTTTAATTCGTTCATCCGCCCTCAGAGCGGTGCGCGCTAACGAACAAACTTTCCCATCGTCATTCACCCGAAAGAAATGTCTATAAATTCGGTCAAGATCGAAATAAGTGTATTTTTGATATGCAAATCTGTAGATATTATTGATGAGAAGGGAGGTGATACTTGTACTTCTGATGTCTGCATTTTCTTATAATTTTATTCCACGCTGACCTCGTTCAAATTCACCCTTCTTCTTCGCCACTCTGCTCTCATCATCACAGACGACTACCTCTTGCGCACCAAGCTCAGCTCTCTGTACTTGATTTATAGTTTTTAATTTGAGTCTCATTTTACTCCTGACAAGAATAAAACACCGAGAAAAAGTCTCATGATTCATCGCGAGCAACCCTCGTATCTTAGCGATTTTCAATGCGTCAAGAAATGTGAATAAATCGTGTCCCAACTCACTTTCAGCCTCTGACACTCCACGCAAATTGAAAGGAATTGAGTAAATAAACATTCCAAAGATGTCTTCAAAATTTAAACACCAGTGTACTCGAAAATCGTCCTTTTTACACGCCTTTGAAACAGACCGAAATATTTTATTATCCTTGTGCCTCATGGGAACACGTTAGTACAAATTTTATCATAATTTCAGTATGTTTTTCCTAATAAATTGAACTTGCATTGACCCCTTTTTACCGCATCGTTACCGATTTGTAACTAAAAGTATGACTCCAGTGCAAACTTCTCTCTCGGCCTCCCTTGGGAAAACGTCTTGTCGTCTCGCTCTTACATTTATACTATATCCAAAACTTGTTTTTGCCATTCAGGTCTTCTTTCTGCTCATTCGTTTCTCCTTTTCGGGCCTCCCTATTTGGCAGCACACTGCCTTAAGTGTATATAAACTAATATCAAAATTCTTTTCACTCATTTACTCAGTCAAAACTCATTAAATATGTCTAACTGTCTAATCCGACTCAATTTAAGCTGTCAGGTGAACCTTAAACCCGGAAAAACCACCGGAAACACGCTAGTTTTTACCTCAATTTGTGACATTTAATTGAAAACCAGTGTTAGTTTAATATAATCATTTTTTTCTTTGAGCTTTTAGTGTGACAGAATAGTTTTTTTTTTTTGATGGTTGATCCGGAAATTGAGTTATAAGTTGACCTGTTTGTTTAGTTTTGTAGTAAAAGCACACTCTAGTTTTTTTACACACTGTTTAGAGGATTGATGACTATTTTCAGCGCCTCGAGACACACTGGGGTTAAATTAAATATACTATTTCGAGCACTGCTTTCAAATATGTCCCGCGGGGAAGTTTAAAAAATAGCTTCGACGTTAATTGAAAAATATAATATATTTTGTTTTATCTATAGACTTTTCATACTTATTTTATTTATTCATCAAAAACTATATACATAAAAATTAGTTGTCAAGTTTTCACGATGTTAAACTTTTTGAACGACATAACAATCACGCTGAAAGCTTCTGAAATGAAACTAATGAATTAATCAAAGTGTGAAAAGTGTGTATATACTTTTTATGAGTATTATTCAACGCGTCATTTTTAGCCTTTATGTATATATATATTCAGGCTAAATAAATTTTTAATGTACCTTCGTGAAACTCTTGAAAATGCCACGTACAGCTGTCCACATTCCATGACACTTTAGGCAGCAGGATAAAAACGCCTTCAGCAAAAAATATGAATTATACACTATTCGATTTCAATCTTAAAACGTTCCAACAGTTTTTGATACTGCGAGATACGAGGGCTTTTTTCCATTTAAATTACCGCGGGGTTTTCAACCACCAATGAATTTTATGCACCCAGCCGGCAACTTAAGCTGATTAATGTGTAGTATTATTATTATGTTCAAAGGCTGCGGAGGCGACTCTTGATTCCATTTTAATTGCGAAAATTGACCATATCAAACGAACGAATATCAAGTGAGAATTCACTAAACTGAGCACGTCGCTTCTGGGTAATACTTTAAACGATTTTCGCCTCTTGGAGCTCCCGTGACTCGATGAAAACTTGGTGCTAGAGTATAGGTAATCTCAAGTTTTCGGTGAGTTATGCTATAGATAGACGGATATTCACTATCCTCTCTCACAAATCGTAGTCCTGTCTTAGCAAACTCTATGAAATCCGTTGGAAAATCAGCGTGATAAATGAAATTATTACGAGTGAATGATTCTGTCGAATCATCGCTCATCCATGTCGTATATATTTTCAATTTCCGCTTTTTAGACCTAATATCAATGTATCGCGACTCTAAAGCCAAAATGGCATATAGAAAAAATACTCTTGCTGTTTTAATTGATGATACCTTCAAAAGTATTGAAGATACAGAATTTTCTCGAGACTTTTTTTTTGTAGAAAATTTTATTAGCTACAAAAAAGGTCTCTAACAAAATTTGTCTAACTTGCATTCTTATCAAGATATCAGTAAATAAAAAGGTCTGAATTTTTTAACGATATGTTTTTTTTTTTACTTTTGACACGCGATATATTCTAGATATTTTAGGCTGTCTCTAAAAAAGCGTTTTTTCACGATCCTGCATTACTATATTCATCAAATATAGAAAAATATGCAAAAAATTCATTATTTAATTAATTAGAACATTTTTAATGAATTGCAGTACTAATGATACTTCAAAGAAGTGAAGTCATAATCGTTGAGCTTTATTAGAGGGATGTTAGGGTGGGTACAACAACTCCAAAGACCCAAGAATCAGATTTAAATGTTTCAATGTTAAAGGGGAAGGAGTATAAAGCCAAATACTGAAAAGAATACCAAAATATATACGCGGATTAACAGATTGAAAATTTGAAATAAGTTATTAATACTGTAAATTAGGGTGGCGCAAAAAAAGTCTTTTTTTGTTTTTCAGGTCTCGTATCAAAAAAATATAGTTGATCATGTTTTAAGCACCTTATAAAAAAAGTTAGCCCATTAAAACCATTTTTTAATAGTCAAAATGTCATTGTCGACAAATTTTTTTTTTCTGTTTTTGCCATAGTAAATTTTTTATGCATATAATATAAATAAGTTTCTACAAAGTTTCGGTTGCAAATATTGATTTTAAGGATTACCTAAGAATTTTTTAAGTTTTCAACTACATTGATTCCAAACGACCTCTTCATAATAATATCAAAACCTTATATTTATTTTTCTATGACGTAAAATACCTCACAAAAACACATAAAATGATCATATGCAACGTTTTAATATTAATAGTCACAAAAGCCGGTGTGAAAAAAGACAAATAAAAAATTTTTTACAATCACATTTTGATTTTTTTTTTCAGTTTTTAAAATTCGTGAGTGACCTTTAAAAATAGTTTTATTGCGTTGAATTTTTAGAGGGCTTTTAAAACATGAAAAAATATGATTTTTTTGTCACGAAAAACAAAAATAATCGATTTTTTAGACCACCCTATTGTAAATACTATTTTTTTCACATAATTTCCATAATTTAAGTCTAAAAAACCGATTTTTCGACCTACATAAATTTTTTATTTGCTAATAATAAATTTTTCCCTTATTATATATTTCATTTTTTTAATAAAAAAAATATCTACCAAACCTTCAGTATATCTCTAAAAAAAAAAAAAAAATTGTTTCAAAGTTTCAGGTTCAAATACATCAAAGTTAGTTTGTCAAAGAGAGCCCTTGGGATTTCTTTTTTTTTTTCCAAGCGAAAATCCGTAGTTTTAGATCTAGGTGCTTAGGTAGAGAATTAGGGGAAAATTGAGAGAGTGACAAGTGTGTAATAAAGTGCCAAAAAGAGTAGATGAGGAGTCACTATAATAATAAAAAAAACTACGGAGGAAAAGGAAGAAAAAAGAGAGAGTGAAACCAGAGGCCAATTTTCATTGTAGCACGTGCCTGAAATATTGGCGCACAGGGAAATTACTCCCTGACGTAAAATTCCACTGGGCTCGCGCCTTTGGGGTCAGGTTGGCCCAGAGGGTGTGTATAGGATGACGCTACTGCCAAAGACATCATCCAGAAGATGATGTGCGTAGCATAATAGGCTAGTGTTCATATCAGATAGGATGCGTCCGAAGCGTGATTAGAATACTCCCAGTATAAGCTAGGCCGTTATATAACAGAGTTCTTCCCATAAACGTCCTTCAGGCCACCGTTATTATGACTACGCCAACGCAGTAAACCCTCGGTATTTACGTCATCAGTAAATCTTGCCAGTGCAATAGCGCAAGAGTGTATATACATATACACGCGTTTAAAATTAAGAAAAATTCATAGAAAAGCGGAAATGTCAATTTTACATTTGTGAATAGCTTTAATATTAGTATATTGGTATTTTAAACAGTTTTATGGCTTTCAAAAGATTTTATAATCCTCGCAATATCTTCATGATTTACTTTATAGACGCGATACTTGCACTCGCTCTTAGCACAATGAATTCTCGGATGTTGTGTGTTGGATATAGAGATGTAGATATTGCAGTTTATTGTTTTTAGATGTTTAAATGGAATTATAAGTGCAATATAACTGCTGCTGTGCACTGTGTCTGTATAGACTGACATGACAGAAAAAAATTTAATCCACTGAAATATATATTCTGATATATATATATGAACCTGTGGATTTTTTTAGATGACGATTTATGACTTTTTCGTGCATGAAAACAGATAATTATTATTTAAACAAAACAAAAATCTACATGTACAAAGCTGTTGATTCATATTTCACTCGAATATATTTCGATATTTGACATTTAAAAGCTTGAAAAAATTTATTTCACTTGAAATTGAAATATATTTATGATTTCATTATTAAAAAAAATTCTTTTTATTGCTTATATTCATAATTTTATTTAATTATTAGAGAAGACTGTTAAATCCTTAGAATTTATTGGGTTTAAAGTATATAATTAAACCATCAGTTTTCGTACAATAGTTTTTTCAACACTGAAATTTAAATACAATAAAAAACATTTATTATATTACATCAAAAAAAACTGAAAAATTGAATTTCTGTTGATTTTGAATAAAAAAGATTTTTTTTTTTGTTTTTATAACAATACAGACATTTGTCTTTTTTTAAATAATTTTTATATTAGATGAATATTTCTTGAATTTGAAATTTTTTAGACAAATTAAATGACATTTTCAAATGCTATACAATATTAACAGATTTGTAGGCTTTTAGGGATAATGTTTATTTATTTAACTCATTTTTGTAGTTTTTTTTTTTAAGCTCATAAACTATTATTTAACGTACGTAGTATATCGTCACCGTAAAACAGTAAATATTTTATTCCAACTGTTTTATATTAGTTATCATAAAAAAAATTTGTATTAACGCATTGTTGTGTTATTCTTTGCATGAATATTTATCAAAATTTAATATATTATTATTTACTGATTTTTAAACGTCACTGTTTTTCAAGTGCTCCCGGTCTGCCCTATACACAGTATTCCAATATCGAGAAAAATTCCTGCCTGGATCTATTAGCGTATTTCACTCGTCGAAAGCTGTTATTCTCATCACTTGTCACATTTCCCACTGTAGAGTTGACAGTGAAACTTGTTGAAAAACGAAGAGTCACCCAGAGGAAAGATCACCACCAAACTGAAAGGTCACTTATCACTCGAAGTAGTAGAGAGATAAATTTATAATCCACCTATATATACAGGAGAAACGAGCGAGGAAACGAAAAAAAGAGAGAATTTTATTTCCATCCCTCTCCTCAGCTCTATGGATGATCCTTACTCAAAACCCAGCGATAAATTTCCTCGAAAATCGACAGCTCGTCGACTTTTGCACAGTCAAAGATGACTGCAAGCACGAATCACGTGTGGCCAGCAGTAAACAATTTTTAACGGCGTCCATTTTCCAACGTCAGTGCAGTGCTGCCATGCACCGTATTGAGCAGATGAGGATTTGCCACTGGGTTTACGGACCCTGTAAGCCCTCGAGAATCCACAAAGTACATGTGCAAGTGATTAGCAAGCATTTTCATGGCTTTCTCTACGCTGAAAAATTCTCCACGTGTCGTTTCTAACACTGAGAGATTTTAAACGCCAACTTGAACACATTATCCACGGTCTTGAAGGGTCACTGCACTTGAAAATTCACTCGAGAGGACCACTGAATACATTCAACAACACAATAAACTTTTTTTCTTCTGTTCCCAGCACGACGAAAAACCGTCGGGAGTAGATCCGCGCTGTTTAACACCGGATTAGTCGTCTAAAAATATATCACTGGATCAACAGCATATAGAGATCTTAGGGGATAATAATAAGGGATGGTATACATAATCAATGACGATGGGGTGGCTAGTCTAGAGCTTGCAACCGCCATTGCGACCAAGCTCGATAAGTGAATTTCATACATAAGCGCTGAGAGTCACCCCTGTTTATTTAATTCGCTTTAGGTGTATAGAGTCCAGTCGTCATAAATGTTGATTCGAGGCTTTGAGCGCTGCTTTTCACTCTTGACATTCTATTCTGCTTGTATCAACCCCAGCAAAAGTTTCATTTGGCCGAGCGCGAATGGAACCTAAGACCCTTATCGTTCCTGCCCACCCTGACGCCTGCTCCAGTGTCATTAATAATCGTTTTCTCTCGTCTACTGCTTCCAGAGAATTTTCTCTAGCGCTCAAACTGCCGCCACCAAACAATAAAAATATCGCGCAGGAGATAAGTGCACGTGCAATGCGCTCCCTTTCAAAAGATGACACCCACAGTCGTATTTATTTTCATGTGCAGAGTATATAGCTCTTCTTGCCCCCCACCCTGTCACAGACTTATGAATTATGAGGCCTGAGAGATGCGTCTCAGCCTCTCGCTCCATATGCCATATATAAATCTGTGCAACACCAACATATACACTGTCTTTTGCGCGCTTTGAATCGGCCAAATCCAGGTGATTTAACTTATTTTCATGTCGCATTGACATTTTTATCTGCTTTTTTATTTATTCTAGTGCAGACAAAACACTTTCTCTATTTAAAAAAACGACAAAAAAATTTTTTACATGTCAAAAATGTTGTGTAAAATAATTTTTTGTAGTTTTGATATTCGTTGATTTATGATTATGTATCTTAGGGTGATGGAAAAAAAAACCGACTAACTATTTGGGTGTTTCGTATTATATAGTTTATCATTTTTTAAGAGTTCTCTGTGAAAAAATCAGTTTTTTTTGTATAGTGTAACAGCATTAACGTTCTATGATTGAGCATTGGCACATTTAGTGACTTTTTTGCAAATATTATTGCTATTAGTTTTTTATTTATTAAAGATCATCATATACTCTTTTTTTTATTAGATTGTGGTTAGTAGAATTTTTTTTTTTCGAGCCGATTGTAAATAATTTTTCGAGCGATTGTAAATAATTTTTTTTCTCTTTTCGCACAAATTTATCATTCAAATATTGCATTTGTTTTTTATTTTTCTATTTTATCATGTATTTTCAATCACAAAAAATAAAGTCTCAATATTATTATTGAAGGGTTGTTCGAGAGCATCAAAAAATCCAAGTAAAAAAACTTTCAAAATTCATAGATCACCTCTAAAATTAATAATTATAGAACTAATAAACTTTTGTATAACTTATTTATATTACATGTAAAAAAAAAATTTGCTAATATAGAAAAAACTGGGAAAAAAATTCTTTGCAATATTTTAAAAATTTTAAAATTCGTGAGCAATCTCTAAAAATGCTTGTATTTGAGTTAATTTTTTAGAGAAGACTAGTAAAACATGATAAACTACGATTTTTTTCGTTATAAGACTCAAAAAAACAAAAATAGTCATTTTTTTTCGTTACTCTCGTATACCTATATTAATAATTTTGAAGTTATTTTAAAGTTGATATAATTGGTTAGAGTGGAATTAACAAAGTTTTCAGTAGACTCCACAGTCTATTAATGAATTATATTCTACTGAATGGGTTAAGGGTTTTAATTAATTCATTGTCAGGCATGAAGTTTATTGCTTGCACTGTACGAGACTGTACTGAAAATAAGATGGATATTTAACGAGCATTTCCGTCCGACATCACGGGCCAGTTTGAGCTACTTAATGTAGTTGGTACGAACGACAAGAGGCGCTCAGATGAGAGTAGTCGTCGAAATGCACTGTCTCGTGTCTCTGGACTAGTCGAAAAAAGGAAGATAATTCCCGTAAAATGGCATCGATGGTCCGTGTATAGTGCATCGAGACGTTAGTTGCCTTCATCGCGGTCAAGATAGAGCACACTGTATCGTGGAGGGATCTCCGAAGGACTCGGCTTGCACGTCTTTACCGAGAGAGAACGAGTCCGCCACACACACTATACGAAACCGGTTCTCAAGAGTGAGCTTCCCTCCATCCGGCGACGTTCATTTTCTACCCGCAGTCGGCCCCCACTGCTCCCCCAGCGCCTCTCTCGTTGTGCAATCGAACCGAGTCAGCTCGAATGCCGGTCGACGCGCGAGGTTACTGCGGGCCATCGCCTAAACCACGAGTAAATCCACTCTCCCTCGCCTCCGACAATGTCTCATAGTCTTACTCTTCCCTTCCGGCCACTCTGCCACACTTTGCAACACGTCCTCGCGACAATCCTACCAGGTTGCTCCCTGCAACACCATTCACACCTGATTATTGTACATACTCACGAGGTGGAGATTGTTTTTTATTTTCTCCTAAAGGCTTTACAACTACTTTGACGAGTTTGAGGGTTGAAACTTACTCGCCATCTTGACATACATTGAAAATAAGTGAATTTAGAGCAGAAATTCTAGAGATTTTTCGTAATTTTTTCAGTTTTTCTGTGATTAATCGGTAAATAATCAAAATAACGAGAAATATAATGAGAGTTAAAATATTGAGGGTTCAATTACCTATAAAAAAGATAGAGTAAATTTTTTTTATAACCCTCTCCGTTGTCGAGATATTATGGATTTTTGAAAATTCATATTTTTCCGAAATATCTCGAAAACAAGGCAAAATAATAAAAAAATTTATTCTATATTTTTTGTAGAGGATTAAATTCCCATCAATTAAGGTCGAGTAGCTTTTTTCGTTATCTCGCTTAATTACCGAGTTATCAGAGAAAAGTCAAAAAAAAAATTGCTAGTTTTATAAAAGTTTTCATTTTTTTCTTAAAAAAATTTTTGTTTTTTTACTGAATGACTATTTATAAAGTTATTTGATGAGTTGGCTTCCATGAAATAGAAAAAGTCTAAAGTTTTCTACATATAGGCATACAATGATTCATTCGTCGACATCAAAATGAATTTCCGGAAATTCGTGTTGAGGAATTTCCGTCCTCATATATAAAAGGTTACAATGTGAATTTCGTGTTTACTATTTTACACGGGTTTTTAAAAAAAAAATAAATTTTAATGTATTGAGGTCGCCGAATATCAGATATAAATAATACTCTTTTTCTGAGATGCTGCAAAATATAATTTCCGGTTATAAAATTATCACACATAATTGCAAAATTATTTATCTTAGTTCTCATGCATATATTTATGCCACGACATATTTCACGAATTACCCGCCGACTCTGAGGATAATAAATGAACCCTCTATTGTAGTAAAATATGTGGAAATTGTGAAAGTCTATATTTCGCATCGACATAATTCTTATAGTAAAAAAAAGAAAACAAATAAATACAACTCAACATGTAAGCGACAGAGACCTCGATTAGTTGAATGTAGGTAATTGTTCGTTAATAAATCCGGCTTTTTATTGACTCTCCCTCTCGCGGGTGATTTTATATTGCAAAATTCTACACAGGACATGCAGGTGTAGATGGCAGTAACGCGCGTCGATGCAAAAACTGACAAAGGCACGCCGACAAATAGCTGCTCAAGTGCCGCAAAGTCCTTCTCTGTTTCTGACGCTCGTGTGTTATATTATTCGAGCAGGCGCTAGTCTGCTGTTCGTCACGCGGTAGCGGAAATCGCTCTGTGCGCACACCACTCACAGCCGCGAGATTTATGCTTTAATAATCATTACAAGATGACTCGCGTGCACGGAGAGCCAAGTAACATCCGATGGGATATATCCTTCAGAGAGGAACTCCATCAGAGCTCTTTCCCCCTCGCCAATCTCACAGACCAAGATGGCTCCTTCGTCACATTCCTTCCGACCGAGGAATCGTAGGCTACTCTCATCTCGCCGCGCTACTGTACTCTATAAGCTCTAATCCAATCTCTTCGCCATTATCGTGTGTAGTCGCGAGGTTATGTGTGCTCGTGACGCTCCGGGCTCAAGGACTTTTATTTTTTCTCCACTGTACAGTCACGTTATTGTGAATATAATCGAAAATATACATTTTTATTATGAGAAAAAAAAAATATTAAAAATTTCTGATTATTCTTGGAATAATCATGTCAATTTAGGATTTTTTTTTTTCCTTTGAATCTATTATAGTCATCGATTTCAATGGATTTTTGATGCTGTGAATTAGATTCTGTTGATGATTATTTCTTCTGGAAATAATTGCTTTTAACTGGGAACTAGTGGAGATTGGGGAAAAATTTTTTTTTCTAAAATATTCGTTTATTTCGCTTTTATAAATTCGGTTTTATGAAGTTTTTCGAAATTTTGGAGTTTTATTGAATTATTCGAAATTTTGTGCGCAATTTAATAAATGAACTGAACATCATTCATATCTAGAATGAATTTTAAGACCTTTGGCTAGAGTAGAAAAACAAAATTTTTTCATGCAATTTTCAAAAGGATGTTTTACCCTTTGAAAATTTTAGTTTTCGTGATTTTTTTCGGTTTTTCCGCAAAAACTCGATAAATAATTGAGATAATGAGAAATGTCATAAGAGTTGAAATATTGAGGGCTAAATTACCTACAAAAAATATGAAATAAACTTTTTTGTAACTCTCTCAGTTTTCAAGATATGACGGGTTTTTTAAAATTCTTATTTTTCGAAATAACTCGAAAATAAAGCAAAATATTTGAAAAATGTACTCTATATTTTTTGTAGACAATTGAATTCCCGACAATTAAGTACAAATTGCTTTTTTCGTTATCTCGCTTAATTACCGAGTTATCAGCAAAAAACTAAAAAAAAATTACCAAAATCCCCAGTTTTACAATCTAAATGTATACCCATTTGAAAATTCAACTAGATAAAAAAAATTTTTTTCTCCATCAAATATCACAAAATCCCTTTTTTTGTCTGGCATGACATAGGTTATACTACTTAAAAAACGTGTAAAACTAGCTATAACGTCTCGTCTAACGTTTGTGTCGCAAAAAATTCGCTTTTAATTGCAAAAAAAATTATAAATAAACAATTAAACGATAATTAATCAGATCATTTTTTAAAACCCTATTTTTTTAAGATTCACCGCGTAAAAAAATCTCATTAAAAAATTTTTGTTTTGTTTTTTCAATGCATTTACAAATAAATAATTGTTTTTTTTGTTTTTTTTTTTGTTTTTATATCTCAAATATCAATTATCGATGAAAATTCATTTTTATTTGGGTGACCTGTCATATTGATGAATTAATATTGACAGATAATAAATTCATTTTTAATAATTTATAAGTAAAAATTGGCGAGAGCAGTTTAATCCGCATTAGAAAAATTCTGTCGGTTATATATAGAGGAGAAAAAAAATTATGGATTAATGACGAGCTTTACTGAAGTTTATTTTTCTTTTGAATTGAAATTGGAAACTCCTTCGTATACCGGCTAGGTCTACTCAATATGCATTGGTATGGATATAAATGAAGATTACCTCTCTTCTTTTTTCATTTGTGTGGGTATATATATAGGTAATGCTTGTGATCGTTATCCCGAGCGGGCGTTTTTTCTTCCGCTATTTTTTCGCTCTTTTTCGGCAAGCACGGAAAAAGACGACGTGGCAACAACGTGGCTAGAAGAGAAATTGCTTCGTTTCCAAATTCACCCTGTCGGCTTGATTACCTCCGCACTGGAGTCTTTATCACCCCAACAGAGCTTTCAACACAAACACGTTCGCGCTGCAATAAGCCAAATCAACTCTTTCCAATTGCTCCCGTGCGCACATTTCCCACTACTTCCGTATAATTGAATAATTCACCAAGATTTCGCTCCAGTGTGTTTGACATTGCCGACAGGAAAAAAATAATAATTTCGAGGAAAAAAAAAATTTTCTCAGCCAGCTGTGAGGGAAAAAAGTGAAAAAATTTATTCCAAGTCGCTGTGTTAAATGTAGTAATATTCTTCACCTGACAGCATTTAAAAAAGTTATATTTCAGTGATTTCCGGTTGATAGAACTCAAAAATTCAATTTAAAAATGTGTTTTTTTTTGGTAAAAAACAAAAAGTTTTTAAATTCCAAATTTTTTACTTTAAAAAAAACACATCTAAAATCTCATATTTTATTTTAAAATATTTCAATCTTACAGTTTTTCATGCAAACATACACACACTAACGTGATATTTCTATTGTGAAATAAAAAAAAAAAAAATTCTGGATATATTAAAGCGATTTTTTCGGCCATCAGTTAGAGCCTCTAATCCGGCCGATTTTCGATTAAGAAAGCGGGCTGTATAGTGGGGTTGAGCCGACTGGCGATAAGTCAGGTATGTGCATATCCAGTGAAAAATGATCGTGTTATCTAAATCCGAGGACAAAAGCACGTCTATAGAGTGGCATCACTGAATGTCAAGACATTTTTATCGCATTCCTCAAGTCTATAACGAATTTCCAACTGTCAAACGATGATCCGCGAGAGAAAAGTAGTGAAAATGCAATTAAGAGATGCGAGGAACGAATGAAATTGCCAGGAAAACGTGTACGTCGATCATCCGAGTATATCTAATTGACAGTCTGACATTCACGACGGGTAAATTCTCGCGCATTACCTGACTATAATTGCACTGTGGAAAAAAAAAACATGTAATATCACTTGTTTCGCGAAGTATCAGCTCAGATAACCGTCCAACGACATCAGGGGGGAAATGCTCACGAGAGTTTTAGTGCGTGGTTTAGGATCCTTTACGCCTGCCTGAGTGTAGAATATAGCAGATGTTCGATCGGCCACTCCTTCTCGCTCTTTGTGAGACACATTACACGTATATACCGGTGTGGCCGTCTAAGAGTACCGGCGAAACCGTTCGACTCAACTCCGTGGGCGGATTACCGATATATCTATCTACTAGGTGGGTCCGTCAGAAGGATAACAACACTTACCGCACTTTCAGGGTACCATTTGTACTAGAGATACCTAAAAGCAGATTTTCTCTATTGCATATTGTGGCTATCATCCATTTAATTCTACAACCACATTTAAATGTTAAATATTGTAATAAAAAATGTTTTTTCTTTACAAATTTAATTTTGTAGAGTTTTAAATTTTGTTTTATTGTTAATCGAGGCTAGGAAATATTTTTTTTTTCTGCACGAATTTCACTTTAATCCAATTTTAAACGCAATAAATTTGACAAGACTTGAAATATTTTTTTTTTTTTTTTTAAGGTCAAAAAAATTTTTTTAATTGTTCAATATAGTTAGAAATTTAATTAAAAATTTATTTTTTAGTATAAAAAATTTTTTCTCTTTAATAATAAGATTTAAAAACATTTTTTTTTTCCTCATTTAGTTACATTTCATTAGAATTTAATTTTGACGAATTTTAAATTTTGTTTTATTGCCGGTAATTGAAGTCTAAAAAAATTTTTTTTTCTTCACACATCTGACTCTTATCGATTTTCAAGCTCAATCAATTTGACAAAGCCTGAAAAACTTTTTTTTTTAAGGTCAAAAAATTATTTAATATTCAAAAGTTTGATTTAAAATTTAATTTTTGGTAAAAAAAAAAAATGTTTTTTTTTTGACAAAGTCAATAATTAAAGTCTGAAATACACTTTATTATGAATGACTTAACGGTCATGAGTATAAAAAAAAAAATGTCGAATATCGAGATATTTTTGTATACTAGAAAAAAATATATATTGAATAAAAATTGATTTGTAATTAAAATATTTCGGTAAAAAATAAGCGAATATGTTATATAAAAGATCGATGGATTTATGGAACGAAAAACGGTTGAAAATCAAGTATATTAATATACCGACATTATGTATATTACGTGGGCACTGCTTGTGCCATGAAATTCTCCTTCAGGCAGAGTTCATGGCGTGACAAATTACTTCAATTAATTTATACGGCTCAAGACAATTAATCGTTACTACTTTTTTAATTAAATGCCACAGAACATCGTATTAATACGACGCAAACATTATCCACATAAAAAATAAAAATAAACCCTTGCGTTATACAATATTTCTTTTTTAATTTACTAATTTAAAAATGCGTGTTGTGCATGTTTTGCGCGTTAGCACGAATTAAAATCAAACCAACGATAAAATAAAAAGAAAAAAAATTCATTCCATATACTCATATACATGTATACTACCGTGGCCCCAAAAAAAAAAAAACTGCATTGATTTCGCTGTTTTCGAATGACCTCTTTAAAATAATATTAAGACCTTATATTTTCTGTAACCTAAAATACTTAAAAAAATAAAGAAAACTAACAAATGCAACGTTTAAACGCGGTGATAGTTACAAAAAATGGTACAACAAAAGAAAAAAAAATGGTTTACAATGAGATTTCAATTTTTAAACATGATTTTTTGCTACAAAACGCGAAAAACAAAAATTTCCAGTTTTTTTTGGGAGCGCCCACCCTAATGTATACTAGTACAAGTTTTAGTTGTGCTCAAAATCACGACAAAATTAGATCAAACGGCTTAAATAATGAACCGACACGAGATTGTTAAAGCCAACGGATATAATAATCTGACAGTAGCTGCTGAAATCGATTTTACCGACTGATTGAGCACGCGGGAAGGAGAATGAGAGAAGCGAGGATCAAAGTGGCCTCTCTCGGAGTGCCAAGTCACTCGGACTTCCCTTCTAGCTTTATGCATGTATGCATGGTCAATCGGCGATCAAAGGCAAAGCAATTAAACCGGCGGTTTTCGTATATCAAGCAACGACGAATGATAGACATCTCTAGATACACAGAGGCTCCAAAGGGTAGTTTCTGGCGTGGACACCACAACAGTTGTTCGGATAAACGGATGTATCAAATGCTCAGTCAGAGCTCTGAAACGATCGAGCCCGGCAGGGATTCGATACAAGATACACCGTGTGGAATAACATGTGTTGGGCTGTAGGCCGCATCATCCATATACACTAGAATATGCAGCTTATGTCACAGCACCGCACAATTGCTGTCTTCAAGTGTCCGATGACGTTGTGGACACATTCAACACATGACACGTACGCTGTCTCAATATCGCCGTGCAATATTTACCCTTGCGCACACTCAATCTTTACTCTACACTCTCGAGGCAAACTATGCATAACCGATTTTGTTTTTCTTTCTGTTTCAGGTAGGTGGTACGACCGCTCTTTTACCCCAACCACGGCAAAATCAGGTTTCTATACTTATCTTCTTTATATTTTTATACTGATCCTCGTTTATTTAACGATAACTCAATAAATAAGCAAAATAATGAAAAATATTATTATAGGTAAATGATGGAAAATTTAATTCTCTACAAAAAATGTAGAATATATTTTTTATGTATTTAGCATTATTTTCAAGATATTTTAAAAAATACAACTTTCTTAAAAATGTCTTTTAAAACTTATTCTCAATGAAAGATCATAATTTTTAATTGAATTAATTAATAAAAAAAAAAGCTTTTAGACGTATTCAACTTTGATTGACGCGAGTATTTCGAGATTTTCACATATATTCCTGATGTCAAAGTTCAAGCATTCCAATACAATGAATGAAGAGACTAAATCTGGATATGATGTCTTTTCACGTTTGTACAGTGAGGAAATAGTGAAAGCTGCTATTAATACTCGACTAAACGGTTCAAACTTGGCAGTGTCAGTTATAAAAAACGAGTTGTTATGCATCTTCTATTGTTCAAGCTTAATCCAAAGTTGATGAGCTATTGGTTACACACTTGTATAACCAACTAAACTTTCCCTTTTTCAACTCAAACAAAATCGAGTGAAATAATTAAGCAAAAGGCTCACTCGCGACCTTTCCAATCGTAAAACTGTCGTTTCTCAAGAGTATTTAACGTGCCTACCAACGTTTTCTAACCTCAAACGACTCAAACAAACCCAGTCTCACGGCCCAAAACTGGCAAACAATTGGGCGTCGTTTCTAACAATGTTTTACAACTGTATCTACTGATTACCCAATTGTTTCTCAAGACTTTTAAGCTGCTAAATGAAGCCAGGGGGTGGAATTTAGTGGCACAAGTGAAAAACTGCGACAAGATGTGTGTGAGTGTGCGGGAAAAAGAATAAAAAAAAATTCAAGTGCTAAAGTGGGGTAGACAATGAGATTTCTGGACGTGAAGAACCCTCACTCTGCTTGTGCATATAAGGCTGTGCAGGACGAAAGCATCAATGGGATTGGGGGAAGAGGAGAGCAATGAAAAGCTCGGGGAAGCTGCAGAGTGAAGGAAAAGAAAAGGCTCGTGGGACTCATACTTGCGGAAGAGCCATGGCCACTTGGGGCGAAAAAAAGGGGCAGCCCTTCGGTCTTTGCGCGTAAAATTTACTACGTTAAACGGCCTCCTACGCCTGGAGGAAGTTTGTATATATATATATACGTCTGAGAGAGCACACCTTCTAAAGCCCCTCAATTCCGGGTACTTCATCGCACACAACGCGCAGCAGAGCTTCATCTTAACGACTTTCACTTAGTCTCTATCCATTTACGAAAAAAATGAGAAGAATTGCGCGCAAACTTGTAGGCAAGACTGTAGTATTTTTATCCCCTGATCTGATACTGCTTTTTTCCACCGTTTCTTTTTTTTTTCAGATTACAATTCTCGATTTAAAGTTTGAAACGAGCGAGATAATAAAAATGGAAAGGTGGTGGTTCCCCTCGAAAATTCGACACACGTGATCAAATTAAAGTCGCGCGGATTACGTGCAGGATAAACTGACGATTGTAGACCCGCGAGGAAATTCGTATATATTGGGGGGGTGGTTCTGTGTCCCAGGAGAATACCAATGGTATATAAGTACGCGACGTGGGGCGGCGGTAGCGGCAGAGCAACACAGACGGACGTAGAAAAATATGTGATTCAGGATCACGAATGAAATTCCATTTGAAAGCTATCTCGACACCTCTTGCTCTCCCGTTTTTCTATATAGGCACCTGGGATGCGCAGGCAGAGGGGAATGATTCCTATGTCAATTCGTCTATCGTGTGTATATATAGCTGCAACAAAGTACTATCAACTTTTCTGAGACCTGCTGCCACGACAGAGATAAATTTTATTTGCTTCCTCTATACATAAACGCCTGCCGGATTCAAATAACTTATTTTTCTGTCGTGCAATTTAAAACGTGTGACTGCCTAACAGCATCCAACACTCTCGAGAATATTTATTCTTTTCTCTGTTGGAGGGGAGTAGTAGAGGTTTCTACATTTAACTAATTCCGAAATCCCAAGGTTCTTATATATCAACGACTACTAAGAGGATAATCCCCTTCAGAATGACAAAGAATAGTTGGATTTTCTGCAGCAAACACCATCCTAAAAGGAACACTACGACGTGGACAAGATAGCAGAGCGCAAATGAAGCGAGAAGGCATATACACAGACAAGAGAATTTGGATAAAGATAATAACTCGTTCGACGGGATAACTAAAAGGCGCCGACTTCCATCCCGAAGAATGCCATTCGTTGTCTCGTTCTGTCTGGCCATAATGGCACCAGCTGATAAGACGAGGACTATATCGGAAATATATTATACTAACAATTTTTTTTTCTTCAACGGCCTTTTACCTCTTATATTTCATCATTCACAGAATCACGATTATATCCCGTGAATTTAACCTTCTTGTCAACCATTAACCACCACCGTTTTCACCATATCGCGTTATATGAGCGAGTAGCCGCAAGATGAGTTCTTTTACGATGTTTAGTCGAGACAAAAAAATTTCTTTCTAAAAGGACGGAAATTATGATTTTTTTTTTTCGTATGTTAATTTTTTTAATAGAGCAAAATATAAATAAATTAAATTTTATATTTTTTCCAGGATTAAATTTCCTGTCATTTGAATCGAATATCTTTTATCTCGATTTACTTAAACCGAGTTATCAAAATATTATCAAATAAAAAGATTATTCACCTTTTCGGCGAATGAATCAGTTGATAAATTAGTTGAATAAATACTGCAATCGATTAAAAAAAGAAAGTTTTTCAAACGTGCCCAGTTTAAGTTCAAGCCCGAGGGGGGCTGGAAGATGAGACAATGCTATATATAGTGAGGATATGCGATAAGATCGTGATTTCCGTTGTTTGGGGACCGTGAAAAATGAGAAATGCAGAGATGACAGATGAAAAAAATGATGGTGACTCGAAAAGTGTATCAACATGCAATTCACTTATTAGCCCCATACTGCGCGGGGTTAATTCGATGAATTTATAGGCCCAGACATGTGCATATATAAAATGAATTGCACGATAGAAGGTTTGGATAATTCCGCGATACGATTGGCGATGCTTGCGCACCATTTCGGTCAGTGCAGTTCATCCTCTGTGAGGTCAATATTGCAGTTAATCTATGTTTCGATTGTATCTGCTCATTGGGTTACGAAGTACCTCGGCACGAGCCCTTGGACATTAATTGCCGTTGTTACTGGCAGCAACGATCGGAGATACCCGGCAGTTTCGCCGCATTCGCGATCCCTTATATGTGTGTTTGAAACAGTGGTATTGTTAGGGAATATACAAGAGAGTACCTTTTATATATGTGCATCAGGCTAACCTAATCGATAGCGGTCAAATACGCGATATATATGTGGTACATTAATATCGCAACAAGGAAACCAATAAGTGTTAATAATTACTGCAATAATCATGACGCTTTTGATTCGGCTGTGAATATTTGATGCCAACCAGAGGCAACACACCTCGTCCCCGCTCTCGGAATCAGATCAATTAGGTTATGCTGAATGGCTTACCAGTTATAATCGCAGCGTGGAAACTGCATCGTCCTGGCGCCAATCCAACTGAAACCAGGAAACTCGAAACTCGTAACTCACGACTTGCGAATGAAACGTTATACGCCTTCGAGCAATGTCAGAATAATTATTCCCTCGCATCGATTACCTCCAGCGCATGAGTGAGGATGATTATGATAGTCATAGAGATGATGCCATTACCTACCAAATATACACAATTAGCGCCATGTATCCATTATAACTTTTCCCACATTCACGCAAATGGATCCATTCATTTTATTCACCTGCACTCTGAAAAATTGTATAAATTTAATGTATGCCATCAGACATCACATGCTGGATATTGCAAAAGGGATGAAAATTCATCGTTTTGTATAAAAAATTTTTTTTCAGAATTTTTCAAGTGTTGATAACTCGGCAAATATGGATGATAACAAAAATATTGCAAAAAGAAAATAATGACGGGTTAAATTTACCCCAAAAAATGTGATATAAAATTTTTTCCATTTCTTTTAGTTTTTAAGATATCACTGATTTTCTAAAAAAAATTTGTTTTTTTTTAATAAAAACTAAGTGAAATAATGAAAAATTTTATTTATCATTTTTTGTAGGAAATTAAATTTTCTACAATTTTACTTAAATGATATTCTTTGTCATCTCAAAAAAAATTTTTTTACGATAAAAAATGCAATATTATATAATTGACCTTTTTTAATACTACTTTAATTAATTAAATTGCTGGCTTGCCATTCAATCTATTACTCGAATAGATTTTCTCTGATGTTCTGCAATCAGAACGTAATCTTGCAAGACGTAAAGTGGTATTAACGCACACAGCGATTAACGTAAATCAACTTGTGTTCGTCAATTGAAATGCTCAACTATAAAAGAAAACAAAAATGCAAATGTTTCGCCATAAACTTATATAGAAAATGATAAGAAATGATTTAAAGTTAAAACATCTAGTATATATATAGAGGCTTGATTACCACACATATTTAGAGAGAACGAGTTTGCCACTTACAGATTCAAAAGATGGCAAGCGAGGAAAACAATAATTCAACTGGTTTTAGCTCGTCGGGCCAGTTTAATTCCTTCAAAGATAAAAGCTTTTGTATATATATCAGAGTCGGGTATCATCATTCAAGGTGGAATAGAAAGGAAATGAAGGTAAAATGGTTGATGGGAGAGCAATTACAAATTCTCAGGCAACTATTTAATGGGTCGTTCTCACAGTGAATGTCTCATCACACTGTTGACCATGTATATCCATATCCTACCGGTTTCTCTGCACTATACACTCATATACACTTGGTATTTCACCTTTCATTTGCAAATGCTTTATCTGCCTGTCGGAAATTTTATACCATCTCTCAACGAGCTATAACTGTCTTGTTTTACTATATATTCGCATTCTAAATGTCTTTCTGGTGTCTGCGATTAATGACTCGCAGATATCAGAGAGGACACACTTTATACTCACACAAATCCGACGATATTCTGGAAAATAACGCCAACGACCCTTTCGTCATCATCCATTGAGATATTAATCTCTCTAAAATACATGTGTATTTAATTGTGTGTGCCACACAGCCTGCGATGCCTTGGGCAACCGCGAGACGCGCTTTGGAAAAAAAAAAACGGAAAAAAAGTGAAAGGTCATGAATCTTTAAGGATGAATCCCCCTCAACAAAAGATGTATAAATTCGAGATTACCTGCGATACATTCACGGAATTTCTATAATTTAATTGAAATTCTTGCGCACGCCTTTGCCAGGATGAGCTTCACAATAGGAGAATCCATGCGAGAGATAAGCCGAAAGTCGAAGTGGTACAATGGAAATTAATGGCACACAAGCTGCGCTTTGAAGATTATGCAATAATGATGAAATACATTCTTGAACACATATGAGGGATCGCTGGTATAATAAGGTAGCTCTATCAGACTGGGATTAATTTTATTATTAATGAAAGATATACTATACAGTACAGGTAAATAGACTGAAATATTCATGAAACAACTCTAAACATAATAAATATAACCACAATTATGTGTATCCGAGATTAAGTCTACATGCATTTTAAGCATTGAACCTTTTTTGTTAGAGTTGGATAAATAAGCTAATTATTGATTTTGATATCCAATATAATTACAATTGTAATCACTCTTCTCTGCGCTGTCCACAGGCTCGAATTCTTCATTACTCGCTGCGAATGACAATGTGATGCTTTTATTGCATAACAGCAATAAAATTAAAATGTAAAATGGATGGGAATGCAAATTGCAATTACAAAAGAGATTAGAACTCCTACTGAATTAATATACAGCCCCCACGGTAAAATGGCATCAGTTATTTTTAAAAAGTCATAATTATTTTTCGGTGTGTAGAAAAAAAACAACTCTGTATCGGCGACTTGTCAAAGGAATTATGCGTGGGCCTATTACGTGGCATGGTTTTGTGATCACGAAAAAAAAAAAAAAAACGGAAAAAAAAGAGAGCCAGAGTATATGAGAGAGGTGCGCCGAGAAACACGGAAGACGTTATATGGCCCCGCCACATGCACGCCGATTCGATCTGACGCCACGCCTCTGCACGAACTAATAATTAGACACCTTTATGCACGATTCATGCTCCGCCTCTTTTCACTCTTTCTCTCTTTTACCCTTGCCATATTTCGTTCAACCCTCCTGCTCGCCAGGTTGACCCTCTTCTTTTGAATTTTCAACTGCGAGTCCAGAGAGTGCAATCGCGCGCTAATTCAAAATCATTAAGTGTACCTGCATATACATATACGCATATATGCATTAATACATGTGAGCAAAGGGTGGAGCGAAACGGAATGCTTAAGATGATGATATCGATGCAGATTACCAATGCTTATATGGAACTCTACGTCTGACCCAACGGAAGTATCATTTTCTCCGCCTTCCGCCCCAACTTCCTCTGCTTAATTAGACTACCCAATATACAATGGCAATTGCAATCCCTCAAACAATGTAATTTAACGTCATTACACCTGGTTTCATCCTTCCTACCAGTAGAAAACAGAAAATGGTCTTCTTCCATATAACACCTAATGATCTTGGGTCAAAGTAGCGAGTGAAAAAGTTTGCTCTTGATCAATTCTATCAAGGTAATTCATTGGAAAATGATGTGCTACCCTTCCCTCGGGGTGCAGAAGCATCCTAGCGCACTCAAATCTATCTGCAGTACATTTTTCATCGAAATACATCTTGCGATAAGGGTTATAAATTGAAACTTTTAGATAATTCGAAATTTTGTCGATGAATATCTTCAAGTTATTGATGTCTTCAAAGTTGGAAGTATCGTTGGACGGGAGTATAACAAAATTGTCTGATAGTAATGGGCGATATAGGAAGTTGATTGAAATTGACGAATATAACTATATTGATAGCACCAGAAAAAAGTCACTCGACGTGGACGTGTATATCCAGTTTGTCTGATTGATTGAGGGACGATTTTAAGACTCAACAAAGTGCATTCTAACGATACATTGATATTTAATAAATTTCCCCTGTTGAAAGTCATTAAAACCAGCCTAAGTAGGCCTTTTAAGTCGAGCCGAAAAATATCAGATGCCCAAGTTTTCTCCCCTTAATGGCGGGTTATCTAAAATCTGAAAAAAAAAAGGTATACCTAGATTGAAATCTGTCGTTTCCACAGCTGTGCTCACCAATTTGTCGCCATGAAACTCATCCACACGATCTAAAAGAACCCTGCAATAACAAATCCAAAACCGTATCTAAAGGTAGCGTACATATTAAAGAAAAAAAACACCTGAAATTATTTAGTATACCATCAAGAAAAAAAGAGAAGAAAGAAAAAAAAGGGATTGAACCAGGGCAAAACGTGAAAGACCATGATTTGCCGATATTAGCCAGGATAAAAAAAAAAATGGTCGTAATTGTAGTTTTATTAGCGCGGATAATTTAAATAGTAGGCGCAACGATACAGATTTACCACATTACGTCAATTTGCGTGGATGAGGACGAAAATTTGAGTTGGGTCGCGCGTTTGGTGGTGTGACTGGAGATGATCATGAGGGCGGATGGGATCATTGCCAATTAGATGGCCATAAAGCCGCAGGTGCCTCTTAGACACACGATATTATACATATATATGCATATATACATATGAGTGTGGTGCACACACATACCACGAATATGTATACAAGCCCGGGAAATGAGAATCGTGGCATCTCACGCGCAGCATTCCAGAGACGTCAGACTGCGCGAGCGAGAGCACGTTATCGGTTGGCCGTGTCCAAACGCGCCCGACGCTCGCTAATGCCATAGCAACCACCTAATCGGCGTATGCAAATCACAGGGCGGCTCGCTTGACGTATTCGTGTAATCAATGCGCTGGCCAACGTCAGATCGCAGGAAAAACGACCAAGCAATGTATCCTACCGACATCACTAGAGATTTCCTGGCCACGCATCATCATCAATGTGCCTGCAAGCCATCGGATGTAGTTGTCAGTATATTGGTCTGAACTCTGACAAAGCCACACATTTAGCACTGCTACAATCATTGAATTGCACTGAATCAGCTTTACAATGCAAGCAACTTCCTAAAACACAGTCAATCTGCAGCTATCTGTGTTACTCATCGGTCCCCCAAGTCATGTTACGACCGAAATACTAGATCAAAGCTTAGGGGAGATGCTATCAACTATTAACCTATAAAACAAGCACGGAATACAAATTGATATTCTCACCACGTATGAGAACAGGGCGATAACGGATCTGGAATTGCTGCAATGTCTTCAATTATTACGTTTCGATTACAGTGGTGAAATAAATTCCATTTCCAAAGCCCTGAATAATGCACCATCCTTGGAAATGCAAGCCGATAGAATGCGTTAAATATTCAGAGTTGGAAAACAGGTGAGAGAGGGAATATACATATATATCTACAAGTTTGGTAGGGAAGGAGAACAAAAAAAAACCAAAAAAAGGACGACAGATGATAAATTAAGAACGTTTGCCACACAGTGATTGGCATCGTATCGAGGGAGAAATTAATTAAGTATAACGCTGAGGTTCGCGTCCAGGATTCGTGAGTAGCGCGAAGATGAGGTGCACCAGTGCAGAAAGCCAGAGCTAAGGACTGGGGATAAGGAAAAAAAGAGTGAAGAAAGAGGAGGAAGAAAAAAAAGAGAAAAAGAGTATAAGACCCCGTGATCTTAAAGTTGCTTTGGAGAAAGAGCCAGCAGCCTATCAAGGGTCATTAGTTACGGATGTCCTGTCCAAACTGAGAGACCACTCTCGCGCCTTGATAAACTCCACGAGAGAAAGGTTTTTTTAATATATGTCCAAGTGAAAGACCAATCACTAGATGTGAGAAAGCAACACACGCATCAAATAAAATATCTCCTAAAAGTTCTCGTGGCGTATATGGTCGTCAAAAGCTAAATGCTTATCCGAAATACTTTTGTAAAGTGCACTACAGTGTCCCGCGCTGATAGTATGCCAAAGTTTTACAACCATTTACCCAGCTCGAATGGTAAATAGTGTACGCATCAAGAGATTAGTTTCAATAATGGCTCCATGACTCAACTATTATTTGAAATCATTAAAAAAAAACCAGGTGACACTCAATTATTTCTGACATGCTAATGCTTTTGACCCAGAAAAATCCCCTTAATCGACTAATGTTAAAAAAAAAAAGAAATAAAAACTAAATTGTTAAAAGGCAACTTTTAATCTAAAATCCAACTGCAAAAAAACTTTAGATCCTGAAAGGCTTTTGATTTCTCGAGGTTTTTACATCGAAAATTCCAATTTATTGCAATCTCACGAATTTTTTCCATCTATATGAATAAAATAATGAAGCTAGCATATACACAATATGACATCATGATGCAGAGTGTGTTGGAGCTTGAGGAGTTTTTCGATAAAATGTTCAACCAGATGAGTTGAACTAGAGGATAATTATAAAGCTCTTATAACGATAATTTAGGTGAAGCATATTTCAGGGCATAATGAAAGTTAAAATTTTATACAATACAAAAAACAAGGTCAAGCATAGTAGAGAAATTTTTTTTAGAGGGTGAATACATAAACATAATCCATGTAAAGTATACATTTCTTCAACCTATGAGATTGATATAAAAAGTAAGATTGGTTTTTTACGAAAGTAATAAAAAAATTTTATGGTAATAAAGCCTTCACCTGCACTTTATGTCACTCATTAATATCCTAGAACCATTCGCATCAGAGTTTAATAAAATGACAGTGAAGAGAACTCTGTCGCAGAGCAATCTCAAGCAGGGTTTATCAGTGAAATATTTAGGCGAAGAGTTCTGGAAAATGATAATATCGGTATATGAAGGAGTAAATGTGTTAGAATTGCTCTCTGCGGGTCAGCCACAAACTGCATACACACACTACAGTCGTCGTGGCAGGAGTAAAGGCACATGGCGAAGCACACACCCTCGCCGTGTAATATTTTACATTGGGCGAGTTCTGTTGCGGGCAGGTCTTCAACATTCTAGCGTTCCAAAGGATGCAGGAGTGCACCAGAGACGGATATATAGAGTTGGATATCCGAGCTAAGCTCCTGGGAACATATATCTATAGTATTAAGGTGCCAGAAGAGCTGCTGCACTGCTCTGATGGTCGTCGTGTGGTGCTTCAAGAGAAAGAGCAGAGTAGCGTTGGTGTAGAAGCAGGCGTGCCTGCTGTTATCTCGTTTGTTCCCTCGATGAAATATAGACTAGTAGTTTCAGAAGTTCTCTCGCTCTTGACTTGCCATCATGCTGTATTGGTGATGCCTATACAACTTTTTCCTTTGACCAGACATAGTGTGCCACCCTTCACTGCTTCTTCTCATTTTTTTCCTCTCTTATTATTGCCTTGTAGTTGAACCGCATTATTTGCCGTTGACACCGAGACAAACTTGTCGGCACCAGGCGCAAAACTCTTACCGCGCGCGCGTTGAAACAATCCAGATTTTTTTAATAAGTCATTGCGCGCTTTTCTCAAACACATTGTCAGCCACGACGTTCGTATAGACTGACTCATCGTCAAGCAGCAAAAACACCGGATAGCTTGGAATTTATCTGCACAAGATATAGCCATTTCGTCACGTTTTATAATATTTTTGTTATTAGTCATAATGAAGCGTGAAATGACGTTTCTGTGATATATAGAAAATACTCAATGAACCTATACTCATTCCAACTTGTTTTTCAATCATTAAAAACCAATCAATCTTTATTTTCACACGAATTCTATACATTGATTTATTTAGCCGTTTTAATTAAAACATTGGGAATTCGTTGTGCCAATGATTAAACTGGTGATCAGAATCACAGGAGCCTGTTGAAAATTCAGTGTTAAAGTCTCAAACTACTAATTGAACTTTAGAATCATGTTAAACTTGACATTCTGACATTTATTATTGAAACTTTCATGTCACCTCTAAATTCCACAGATATCCAACGAATCCTTGAAAAAATAATATATACACCTACAAACAATAAACCATAAAATCCATTGATAAAAAAATTTTTTCCATCAGTTAATAAAATCAAATCTTATCCTCAAAGCCATAAACAATGTGTCGCTGAGAAATGTGAAGCAGTAGAAACAAAAGTATATACATATATCTTGCAAAAAAGAATGACATTATAAAGAAAAAAATAAAGCAAACAAATAACAGCGAGCATGAATCATGACTGGTATCAGCAAAAGTCTCGTTGAGTTTCACGAGCAATATGAGCGTGGTATCTGAAGCCGTTGGTAAGCAGATAAACGATATTCACATTGGTGCAAGGTAAATCCCACATTGAAATGTCCACACTGGAATATTTGTGAAATGAAAGACACACATGAAAAGTAAAATACATAAACTATAGCATATTGAGAATAACTTGAAATATTGTAATTCCAAGTTGAAAAATAATTTCTCATCTTAATGACACCCATGGTGCGCTAATGCCATGATTAATTAAGTCAAATGAGATAATATGTATAGTCTCCCGAGCAAGACAAATCGGGCGTTGTAGAAATACAACGGCATTGTGGGTCATTCCTCCTCCTCGCTCTCGAGTGAAATATTGTTCTCGATCAACAATAGTCCTGCTGTGTATCTGAACATCAACGAAACCACCAGCGATAGTGTTTGGTATGTCCGAAGGAGGCAACATTGAGCTGACGACATCCCGCTGCTCGTGACTGTGGGCCTTTCATGTTAGCCGGCAAGCCCGTAGGAGGTCCTGCCTCATACGAGTCCGCGGCGATTGCAACCCGGTCCTTCCCTCGCGTTTGTTTGCTATTATCGCCAAGTGGCGCGCGCGTTCAGTTGTGATTTTCCCATCAGCCATCAGCCAAGATATATATCCAACTAATCACAAACTTTCAACACCTTTTGCAGAACGCTACTACACGGCGTACGAGTGCGAGGGAAAGACCTTGAGGATAGCCTGCAAAGAGGGTCAACTAATCCACCTGATTCGGGCAAACTATGGCAGATTTTCCATCACAATCTGCAATGAACATGGCAACACTGATTGGAGTGTGAACTGCATGTCTCCAAAGTCCTTCAGGGTTCTGTACAGCAAGTAAGTGGATTGCTTTCTGAATCAGCACAACTTGTTCAATGCTATATACGTTTGTACTTAAAATAAATGGTGGGAACAAAACGAGCGTCTTTACATGGTCGAGCAAACTGGCCAATTGGTCGACCATAAAAGAATGCAGTGGTTGGAAATTCGACTGAAATAGTTTCTGCTACCTCAGTCAGAGTTATCCAACTGCCAATTCGTTTTTTTTCTCTTTTTTTTTTTTTATTCTCATGGATAATAGTTGTCATTATATATGCATATACACCGTTACCTCCTGATTTCCAATCCATCTCTCCGCATATCTCTCTTTCTCTCTCTCTCTCTGTTTCGTCGTCAGCATCATTGAGTCATTGACAACCTCGAACAATCTGCAAAAAATAACAATGGTGTTTGTGGGCATATTTCTTATTATTTCTGGTGTGTTTTTTTGTTGTTGTTTAATTTTTCAAACTGACGGAGAGTCTATTATTTGAGTGTGTCTCATTACACAGACTTCTTGGTGCAAGATTGCTTGGCTTTTTTTTTCTTGCCTTGAAACCAAATAACAGTACAGTTTTCCTGGGTAATAGAGGGGGAAGGACGTGATTCCCAGGCTTGGTTGAATATCCGGGCATTTTTTTAACTTGACGGTAAAATAACCATGACCTAATTAGTGTCTTCTTCCTGAAGATTGAAAAAACCACAAGCTATGGGGTTTTATATAGTTGAAAAATTTATTTTTCTATCTTTTATAGTTAATTTATTTATTTTCTTGATGGTTTTCGTTTTTTTTTTTTGTTTGGGATGGTTTTTATGCAGAATTTCTTTAGTCTATTATGTGACAATCACTATCTCACACATTTCCGCTATTGCCAAGCCGTTAAATCGCGGTATTATAGTGTCTTGGGTTTTATTTTACACTATAAGAGAAGTAGATATCTCCAGAGCTAATCACGCAATAAAACGAGGAAGAGGCCCCATTTAATTTATCGAGACGGCATCGGTTGGCCAGTCGACTGATACGTTACGATATATCGCAAATATGTATATATACACTCACAATCTATATATACATTGTGTCCCAACCCGATTATTACTTGGAAGTTGTCGATTCCAGCGATTAGTACATGTTCAGAGCCATTAAATAAATGGTCAAATGAGAGAAAAATTTATTCTAATGACTCTATCACAATTATCTCCAGTTAATTATGGAAAAAAAATTTTTTTTATTCTTTTATATATTCTTAAATGTGTGCGCAGACAACCTCCAAGTCATTAAACAGGTCTATGTGTTTATCACACATATATATACTCGTATAATTATTAAAACTAGTGTAATTAACTTGAATGCACCATTGTCATGGATCTTGCCAATTAACTTCTGTTAATAATATGACCCCAGCAGCCGAGGGGAAATAAAAAAAAAATCTTTCGCATTGGTCTGAAAACAAAAAAAAAACTTGTATTTTTTTAAATACTTGAAACATAATAAAGATTTTCTGAATTAAAAAATAATTTGAGGGTTAAAAAATAATAATACATAAATATATACAAATTAAAACTTTAATTAAAAAAAGTTTTTTTTTTTACATCTCTCTTTCTCTTTCAAAAGTAGTCATGAAACTTTTGAAAAACAGTTGTGTCGTCAAATTTTATGGAAATTATTTGCAAGTTATATTTCTCTCTCCTCTGATGTCTACTCGTTATTTTGCATTCCAATGAGAAATTTATCCTCATAAAACATTGATGCACGATAAGTGAAATAAAAAAAAAAAAAGCCGATGACCCCTCTGCGTCACTAAACCGGAAATCCAACCCAAGACCTGTTCAATCCTCTGAACTGACTTGTCAAGGTCAAGCTAGAATTATTCTATCGATTGACTTGAAAATTTGCGTAAATATTGTTAAAATACTTCTAAACCACAGCAGAAGAGAAATTTTCAAATAAAACTATATTTCAATGTAATATTTAAACAAACGATTTTTAACTATCAAAGCTAAAAATCAGTGAAAATGAGTTAATTCGATAAAAAAAATATAATAATGTCAAAATTAGTTGGATATAAAATTTCTATACGCTCGATATGATTGATTTTTTTTTTTAGATTAATTTTTTTACGAGGTTAGGACAGTGAATAACTATTTAAAAAACGTGGAATTTGCCGTTAAAAATTGTGTCGAATTGAGGGCAATATGGTTTAATTAAAATTTCGATGGACAGATCTTTGAAAAATGGAACGTGGCGATTGATTTTAAATGCGCTGACACGAGCAGGCCGACGGTGTCGTTGACGTAGGACATATTGGATAGTGGCAAGTGCCCATGTAGGTGTGGAGGATATTATGTTGGAGAATGTGGATGCGAGTTGGCCGATATGGAGTACACAACATGCCCGAGAGGCGTATTTGGTGGTTATAGGTAACTCAGAGTCGACATTCCAGCGAGTAAGCTTTTCCAATATAATCTGCCGTAGGTGTTAATTGCATGCGAACAAGCACACGCAGGCACGTCGCCAATCTATAGTGGCAAATATATGTGTAATTAGACGGTGAATTCTCATTTTACGGAAATATTCCTTGCTCATAACAATGTAATTGCGATCGTGCGCAACCTGCGTCGCAGATATTGCGACTAAACTGCAGTGGGGAACAAACGAAAAAACATAATCATCTTTTTTGTTGTTTATTTAATAGTTATTACAGAGTAATTAAAATAATGCTGCGTGTGTGTGGTGTTACGAGAATTGCTAGAGTAATGCGATTTTTTTTTCCAAATGTATATATACAGTATTAAAATTAAAATCCAATTTTCGGTCATGTCCGCGAGCTCTCTAACCTCTGCACGCTTGTCCGCCTTTAATCCAATTTCCCGAGGTTAAATCCTGATTATCGTGATATGCTAATAAGCAAACGAAACCCGTTAATGACTCGACTAATTAAGAGGGTTTAATTAATAGGATCGTTATAGTGTGGCATGAGTGGTTCAGGAAATTTCGCGATAACACCCATCAGCAGTTTAAGACAAAAAATTAAAGACAAAAAAAATCAAAACAAATGATTTCCAAGAATATATTGTTGATTGAAAACCAGTAATAGAGCCTTAGTTTGAGACTTTGATCTAGAGGAGTGCTTAAAATTATTTTTTACATATTTAGCAATTTATTTCACGATAATTTTTTAGAAAAAAAAAAAAAAAACAAGTTTTAATTCAGTGTTAAAACTGAGAGAAGTAAAACACAGTTTTACCGGAAAGTTTTTTCTTTTTAGAGGGATGAAAAAATTGAAAAAAAAAAACGATGTATAAGGTTTTTTTTTAATTTAATATTTTAAAATGGCTTTACCGATAATCTGAATTGATAATAAATCCAAAATTAATTCTGAAAAAGAGTAATTATTCATCTGCATAAATTATTATCGATGATTGTCAGGCGACACATCATCCTCTTCAGAAATTCACTCGGCTGTCTGATGGCAAAATGTACATCTCAATTCCGTAAAACCAGAGGGCGATAATGGAGATTACGAGGAGGTGACAGGACGATCGATAGTATACCCTCTATCGTAGTGTGAGTGTGGACTAGAATAATAATAAAGTCGCTTAAAGTCAAACGGGGGCATTTATACCGATGCCATCTTCATATAGAAATTCATAGAATTCACAGTTAATATCGACTATAGCTATAAATAATACTGTATAAGAGGGCCTTTGTACTTAATAATACTCCCCGTGTCATATTTACTGCGAGGATCTTCAAATGACAGAGCTATATTCACCCTTCAAGTTGGCAAGTGTACATCTTCATATCTTTCTGTCGTTAAACCGAGACAACCCTGCAATACTCGAAGCACTGCATCCCAGTAGTATACATCAGGTTATGACACACCTCATTGCAATGTTTATCACCCTCGTGTGGAAAATCGCGCTTTAAAAACACCCGCTTATATTGTGAAGTTACATTTATCTTTTATCTCCATATGCAAAGACACGTATTTCGTCGAAATATAATTTTAAATTACGCGCCTCTCATCTGATTATATTCTTTCAACCCCTTTTTCCATCACCGCCGCGCGCCTGCAAAGTAATCCGTTTGCATCGGGCTGAATGTTTAATTTTTTACCCATCTATCTGAGCAGAATATTTCCTCATACTTGGATCTAACTCGTGGATGGTATATTTTTTGTATCTCGTGTATTTGCTTCCAGTAAATTTCCAGGCGTTTTTATAGAGCGCGCTAACTCGCTGGGATACATGAAATCTCGAATGCCGACTTACGGCGGGGATGCGAATAGATTAAATGATTATTCCTACTTTGGGATACCTAATGAAAGTATGTCTGCGTTTGATGTGGCTAGAAGTTGGCGCAGTCTGGAATTATTGTTTACTCGTTGAACGAATGAAAGTGGAAATAAATATGTGGAAATGAACGAACGTTTGTTTTGCAACTCTCGGTTCTCCTTCTGGCTATATATTCATGTTAATTTAACTTTTATGTGTTTATATTCTGATTGTCAATAAACATTTCAATCTAACTGGAAATATTCTCTGTGTACTTGAATATTTTTTGTTTTTTTCCTCGTTTCTCCTGATGCTTAATATACTCTCTCTGTTCTTTCATTGCCATTTTTGTGTTTCTCGTTTTTTCGTCAATCGTTCATATCATTATACACTTTTATTCACCGCACAAAATTAATCCTAGATACATATTCAACACCATGATAGCGATATAAGTTGATTCAGAGTTACCGTTACAACTGGTTTCAATTAATGATGAAGTATAGACATAGTTTCTAAAGCGTATATGCATTAGGCCAGGTTTTAATCACCATTTCAGACTGATTAGAGAAGATTACTCAAGCACTTATACATGTGTGTGTGTGCCATTTTTTACTTTATTGCCTGGAAAATACTTGCCTCTTTTAATTTCAAATTAATATTCTTTCTTTAAAGGCTTTTTTTTATCTAATATTTTTTTTTTACACTGGCAGATGGTTTTTTTTGCTATATCTTGACATTAATATTGACATAAATGATTATTACGGTTTACAAAAATTAAATTTAATAAAAAAACCTCTTTTGCTTTTCAACTCTCGTCATTCTTCATTCAGAGGCTTTTTAAGATGTCCTTTTTCGTTTTTTTTTTTTTAATTATCGTTCTAATTGCTAGCCTGATTTAAGCGTGGTAACGCTTTTTTTTATCGGAAATAAATGGATGAAAAAGATGATCTGTCGGTGAGAAAAATATTCAATTGAAATTATTCCTCGCTCATCTATCTTGACTGTTGGCAATGGGTATATACTCTGAATCATCCGATATCGTTTGAACCTTCATTTCCTCCTGCACACATAGGAAATTACAAGTGAAAATGGTTTTACCAAATGAAAATACTGAAGTAGCTCGAGTGTCAGTTGACGTTTTCAATCATTTCACGTGACTCACAGGTGTAATGGGCATCAGTCGTGCATCCTGGAGTTGCACAATGGTTTTTTCGAGGAGGATCCGTGCCCTGGAACTGGCAAATACATCGAAGCTCAGTATAAGTGTATAGGTTGGTTTTTTTTTCTTTTTCATCCTGAATTTTTATTTATTTGTCGCATCGAGCTCGTCGTCACTCTGTGTTGAAATATTGTTTTAATGAGTTTAGCAAGTTGTTGAGAATGTTGGAGCGTACTTTTGAGAGGGCCCCAAAGGCTCGTATACTTCAGGCAATGCCATTAAAAAAAAAAACGAAGGAAAAAAACGTAAATGTTCACGTAAAAATCCGTGGGGCCATTCGTCTCTTTGAGCTCAAGTCAATGGATCGAAGTGGGCAAGAGCAGCGCGCTTGCCGACGGAGCGTATCGTAATAGAAGAATGGAAAAGCAAGAGCTAGAGACAAATAAAAATCAATCGACGCGATAAAAGCCACGATTCCCATTTTCCTTCAGAGCTCTCTGGCAAACTACGATAATGCCCTGAGGTTTTACGAGAGGCTGAACGTCGATACGTGGTCCGAATTCCAAACGACCACACGTTACCAGACTCCTGGCACACACCAAAAATATGATGGCGTATTATCCTGCACAAGCACAAATTTTTTCCCACCTTCAATCTTTTTTTTTTTCATCTTCAAATGATGAACCTCTATTTGAATCTTTTGACAGGATAAAAATTAATTTTCACTCTTAAAATATATCTATAAAAAAACAAGTATTATTTCAAATTAATATTTAAATTTTTTGAACGTTTTATGACAACGGAAAAGGGCTTTTTTTTTTTTAATGGGTGATGTATGTCGTATTTTTTGTCAGATGTCTAGTGCAGGATAGAAAGTTTTTAATGTACTTTTTGTATGATGTAATTACCAACTGGGGTAAAAAAATGTTATTTATAGGCCATTTAACGTGTAGAACCATTGATTTTACCCTCTTGTCAATACCTGGAGTTTCAGGTCAACTTGAGCTTTCGGGACGAAAAAAAGAAAAAGTTTTATTTTTAATTAGAAACTCAGTAACACGAGTATAGGGTTTAATGACCTAAATTACGACGATCTAAGAGTATATATATGTGGATTATATATTATGTCTTATTAAAAAGTTTATGGAAAATGGCTGGCGCGATTGATGAGAGAGTTAGGAGCATTACTAAATTAAATTTCTTATTAAAAAAACAATTCAAAAATTGAAAAATCACATTTTATATTTAGTATAAATATAAAAAAAGTCCATCCAGACGACGAATTTATAAAAAGAATCTGTTTGCCCCGTCGCAGTATGACAGATTATCAATAAAAAAAAAAATTCAAACTCAGAGCTTGAAAAAAAGTTTTTTTTTGAAACAAACTAAATACGAAAGAACAAAAAAAACTGGCGAGATCCACAGCAAAGCGTGCATAAACGTTCTCAAGCCCGTATAATGAAAAAAAATGTTTTTCCGCATGACGAATTGTTCAGGTGCAGTCAAAAACAGAACTGCAGTATCACAGCGTCACCGTCGCATTTCGGAGATCCATGTCCGAGCACGCTCAAATACCTCGAAGCGCATTATCAATGCCTATCGGGTAAGTACGTCTCCAAAAGCCGCCAGTCCAAAACTCAAAACAAAAAACCTTCAAACAACACGAGCTCGAATGCCGGCCAAAAAACTCTAAATGACAATATTCATGAATACGACGAAAAAAATATTGCAGCTGCGACAACAACAACAACGTCCAGACCGAGTCCGCCATGGTTAATAACATCACAGCCGAGTGTGTGGAGCACAGCAAGCGCGAGCATGAGACCACCGACAAAGCCAACGAGTCCATCGGCCCAGCTGCCAGTGATAACCACCCCCGACACAACCACGCCAGTCAGGTTCGTAAGCGAATACACTCAATAAACGCCAAGCATCTATATTTGAATTTTCAATTTGCAGCCCGACAACGTCGAGGACACTGGACGAAATAGAGGACGAGGTGCCAATGGAGGCGGCTCCACCGCGAGGCAAAGTCGGTGCGGCTCCAGCGGATAGCGCAGGTCCCACAACCGAGCCGAATTTCGCGTGGAAGACGAGTCGACGACCGATGAGTAAGTCCGATCGATCGCCGTGAATATGTTCACGTGAATGAATAATCTCTCGTTGCAGTATCGACAAGTATACCCTACGACAGCTATCCGAGCAAGTGGCCAGAGTACAACCGACGTCAGGTGTGTCCCCCAAAGACAGCGAGACAGCTGTACTGGAACGCGACAAAGGCAGGAGAGGTCGCGGTGCAAAACTGTCCGGGAGGTGCCAACGGCCTTGCCAGGTGGCGTTGTATAGCCACCGAGGACTCGGCAGCCTGGTACCACGAGACACCGGACCTGAGTCAATGCCGTTCCCTCTGGCTCACGTCGCTGGAGAACCGAGTTATCGAGGGCGAGACGATTCTCAGTATCAGCACGGACCTGTCGCTCGTCACGGACACGAATAACAGCCGCGTGCTGTACGGCGGGGATATGATGACTACGCCAAAGATCATCCAGAAAATGGCGGAAAAAATGAGCCAAAATGTCGGCAACTATCAGGATACGCGACAGAGGGAGGTCAGTGTCACGGAGCTACTGCAGGGTGTTGTCAGGACGGGTAGTAATCTGCTTGACAAGGCGCAAATGGCCTCGTGGAAAGACTTGAGCCATCAGGAGCAGATGCGTGTTGCTACTTCGTTGCTGATTGGGCTCGAGGAAAATGCTTTTTTACTCGCAGACACCCTCAGACACCAAAAAACCATCATCCCCGAGGGCAAGAATATTCGTGAGTTGCTTTTTCATTTGTGACCTAGCTGTCTTGTCCATATAATGCCGTCTCATCACAGAAAATGTCTCCTAGAGAAAAAAAAAAAAAAAACTCAATACATTATCCAACACATCAATTGAATTTATATATCTTTTGAAAACCAAAACCTGTTTCTTCTTTTTATGATTCACAATATTTTAAGATTTTTTTATAATAATGTATATTTTTATGATTCACAAGAATTTTTTTCTTTTTTTTTTTTGTTAGAGTGGACTTATATGACTGAAATCGGTTTTCTGAGAGAGATTTTTCGAATGATTGAGGTGTTTAATGGCACATAAATGTTTCAGTTATGGAGGTGCGAGTTTTGGAGACAAAGAATATTGATAGCAGTGGCGAGATGTTCCCGTCCGAGTCCGCGCAGGAGAGATGGACGGCTTCAAACGACCACATTGAGCTTACCCGCCAATCGCTGGTGGAAAACAGCAATGAAGGTATTGTCCGGCTGGTCTTCATGGCCTTCGACCGACTGGAGGAGATATTGCAGCCTCAAATCGACGAGCCATTTACAATGCTAAACGACGACGGGCTGCAGGCCACGAGATCGCCACGCAATATCACCAATAGGATACTCAACAGTAAAATAATCTCAGCATCTCTGGGAAGGGGCACTCACATGCCACTGCCGGAGCCAGTGCGAATCTACTTTGAACATCTCACCGCGGAAAATGTAACTAATCCCACGTGTGTCTTCTGGAACTACATAATGAGGTATAATAGCGTAGTTTCCGATTTATCGTCAATCCACGATGGATTTAATTGAGGAAAATAATTTTTTTTTCCCCCCCTAGTGCCTGGTCTGACGAGGGCTGTCGAGTGCGCGAGACCAACGAGTCTCACACAGTTTGCGAGTGCAACCATCTAACGAATTTTGCCGTTTTGATGGACGTGCACGCTGTCAAGTTGGACATTGCTCACCAAGTAGCGCTACAAATCATCACCTATATTGGCTGCATTATTTCCGTTGTTTGTCTCGTACTTGCCATCATGACTTTCCAATTGTTTCGCGGTCTCAAGGTACAATACACAGTTGCTGATAAAATTTTCACTACATTTCACCAAGTTTCCTAAACTAAATTTTCTGCCCTCTTGAATTCCAGTCGGACCGTACGACCATTCACAAAAATCTCTGTGTCTGTCTACTCATTGCTGAGGTTCTATTTGTCTGCGGAATCTCACAAACAGACCAGAGAATTGTTTGTGGTATAGTTGCTGGACTTTTGCACTTCTTTTTCCTCTGTGCGTTTGCATGGATGTTTCTAGAAGGTAAGAAAACAATGGAAAAATGATTTTTTTTTTATTACTTATAATGAGAAAAATGACTTTTTATAGCAAATATTCAAAAAATATAGCTCTTAAATCACAAAGATATTTTTTTTCACCGACACAAAACACACTCTGAGTGGATTAATAATCTTTATTGAATGTAATTATGATAATGCTCGGCTTACAGTATTAAATTATGAAGGTTAGAATAAATAAGCAGTGTTTTATAAAGGTTTAAATAATTATAATCCGCACTCTGTGTGATTTTTACTTGTTGAGAACGTCATATAGACATTTCTTGAATTAACTTTCCCTGAGATCGACATCAAATTAAATTAAATAACTGTCATTCGATAATTTAATAGATATTCTAACAATATTCCATCTTAAAAAAAAATCTGAATTATTAAAATATACCTTTTATATCGCAAAAAAAGAAAAGAGATAGCTCTTAAATTTTTCTTGTCAATACCAATTGTACAGTTTAATTAAATTTTCATGTCAAAAAAATTATATATGTCAGAACAAATCGTTGAGAGATATAATAAGCATTATAAGTAATGTGTTTAAAAATCGTGATAAAAATCCGTAAATAAATAACAACGTTTTAAGTCAACTTAAATGTTTTTTTTTTTTTTGTATTGACAGTAGTTTTAAATTAAATTTTCTTTATTAAGGATATTAAATATCGTAAAAAATAACTACTTAGAAATACGACAAATATCATAAATATTATCCGAAAAAATCCAGACTAAAATCGGTTAATAAATAAAGACATTATTTTTGTTATTCAACTCACCTGGCTCAATATCAGACCAAAATGTAACAGATTAAAGCAGTGATAAAATAATAACTAAACAGTTTTCGATCTAAAATCATGTAAAAATCTGAAAAATATAATAATTATTTGATAAAATAATGGATTAATAGTAAAAATTGATTTTTAAAAATATTTTTGCAGGCTTTCAACTGTACGTGATGCTGATAGAAGTGTTTGAAGCCGAAAAATCCCGGCTGCGCTGGTACTATCTAGTAGCATATGGCGGACCTCTACTGGTCGTTGCAATTTCATGTATCATCGATCCTCTCAGCTATGGCACTGATAGATATTGTTGGCTACGAGCAGACAACTACTTCATCTTCAGCTTCGTTGGACCTGTCATACTCGTAATTCTGGTAGATTGATAGCTGAATAATATTTTTTTAAATTAGTATTAAAATAAAATTCGAACGTGGCAAATTGGCGGAAAAATTCTGAGCTATTTGTAGGCCGCAGTAAATCAGGTTTATACTGTGACTTATCTGGAACTTTAGTAATAACTGGAAAAATTACGGTGATACTTTCAGGCCAACTTGGTGTTTCTGTCCATGGCGATATACATGATGTGTCGACACGCAAACACAACTGTTTCCATGAAGAGTAAAGAACATTCGAGACTTGCCAGCGCAAGGTAAGCTGTAATTTCACTATGCTAAATTTCCTTTATAGTTATCTGTTAGTGTATGTATCACATAAAAAATATATATAACAGGCCAGAAGAAATATCACAAAAATTTTGTGTAATCACATGCAGCAAAAATTATTTTCCACAAATTATTTATATTTATGCTTTTTATGGAAATAAACATATATAGTTATAAATATTGATGTAGGGCTTTTTCAAAACTTTAGCTTGAATATCATTTTTTTACCATATCGTATTATATACCTTCAAGCTATTTTTTTTTTTTTCAATTCGTTGGAATGCTATTTTTTGCCCATACACGTCAAAATTCGCCAGCTGCACTGCTGCCCAATGCATTTATTAATAAATCAACAAAAATTGACACTAATTTCCTTTTTTAGAAAAAAAAAACCTTTATTACGCAAATTGAAACTACAATTACACGAATAATTTAAAATCAGTATATTTTGTTTATAGTAATTTATCTTGGAGGTTTTTTCAAAGGTCACTACAATATGTTAGACAATTCAATGCCAAAAAAAAAAATCAATAAAATCGAGTTAATACGTCAATTATTGATATTATAATAGATAATAATGTTGTATCATGAAAAAAATAGTTGGTAAATTAGTTAGAAATAAAAATTAATAAATTGAATGGTGCCGGAATCATAAACAACATCACTTAACTTGCTCTCTTGTTTCATTTTTTTTATTAAATCTTCTACCCACTTCTGTCTACACTCTTCTACATTCCTCTGCATGGCGTGGTTGGTTGGTTGGTAGTGGAAAAGAAGAAAATGCTCTTCCCAACAAATTGCAAGCGCACTTGTAAGATATTTACCATTATTATTATTATACATATAAAATTTGATTAGAAAAATTTTTTTTCCTTATCTACACCTCACTCATTCCCTACTAACACTACAAATTTTGCTTTATTTTGTAGTTTCAGTAGTTTTCTGCTAGTTTATTATTTTGTAGGATCAAATTTATAAGCAATATAAAACTGATTGCATGCGAATGCAAGTGATACAATCCGATGAGAATTTAAATTTAAACATATATTTGTTGAAGAAAATTACTGGAATAAAGAGTTGATTTAATGATAAATTGTCTGATTAAATCTAGAGCTTGGCTCCGAGGTGCTATTGTCCTTGTGTTTCTTCTGGGACTCACTTGGACCTTTGGATTACTCTATTTGAACCAAGAATCCGTCGTCATGGCGTACATCTTCACTGTATTAAATAGTCTCCAAGGGCTATTTATATTTGTATTTCATTGCGTTCAAAATGAGAAGGTAAGAGAATACACCGGAGCACTATCGCCCACTTTACTTTAATTACTGTTATTACCATTGATTAATTCGCCCAAAGAGACAATCCCAATTCATTTTACTCCCTGATTAAATCATCAATTTATATACATATATATATGCGTATTAAATGTGACTTTCTTAGTCTCGTAATTGTTTATATAAAAAAAAAACAAAGAAACTAAATTATTGGAAATAAATCTAAGCCAATGATAATCTGACTGCTTTTTGTTTCCATTGCTCCCTGAATATTTTTGATCAGTGTTTTTTTTACTCATTTCTGCACGCGTCCCCCCTGCGACACTTTTTTTTTTAATACATAAATAAAAGAGGTTCTAGCGAGATACTGAAAGATTAAAATTTACTTTTATTTCTAATGAAAATCTTTAAAAATTTTATTTTTTTTTAATCTATTTTAACCGTCATGTGATCATGTAATTTTATTGAATCCCAAAAACGAACAAAAAGTGAAGTGATTTTTTAAAAAATCAAAAAATTAACATATATCAATTAATTGAAAATTTTATGAAACACCAAAAAAAAATTTATATGAAAAATTCTTTTTTTTTTTTTTTTCAAGTTCAAGCAAACAAAATTGTCTGCGCGCATCTTGTGCGTCCTTGTCGCACACCGGTTCGCGAGGCATAAGTCCAGTTTCGAGCGAGCGCGATGGTTTAATTAAAATAACTCGAAAAATACGCAGCAGGGATCGAGACATACTGCGTATCAAAATTCGAGAATCAACCGCCGAATTGACGAGCATCTGTTTTTCCAAGGATTGGCTCAAACAACGGAGATATAATTAAATAAGCAAGTCTACGTGTGAAAAATTGATATGAATTGGCTTGAATTACTCCTATCGCCTAGGAGCGCATAGCTTACGAGGGCTCCGATGGGATTTTTACATTTTTTTTCTTTTAAATAGTATCCGAATTGCAGAATTTTTATTACCAATCCGCAAAATTGATTGGAAAACAAGAAAAAACAATTTAATTATTAAAAAAATGTATAAAAAAAATTAAAAGTATCTAAGCCTTAATTTTATGAAAATTGCATGAAAATTTTAATATTTTCCAATAATTACAAATTAATTTTAGTGCCATTTTCAATAAATATAAAAATAGACAGATAAAAAATGACAATAAAATTTTTGCCAATTACTACTCAAACGCATATCCTGGCAAAAATGTGTCGTAACGGAAAAACTCACTAGAACCTCTTTAGGATAAAAATGAAATTTAAATCACTTAGACTCGTCCCATCCCAACTATGCTTGCCATGATATGTAGTTGTTTGAAAAAAAAAAAAAAACACTGCCGCTTTGTTTTGTGCACCTTAAAAATGTTTTTCTCGCCTGGCGCGATTGCAGGTGCGGAAGGAGTATCGGAAATTCATCAGGCGACACTCATGGCTGCCCAAGTGTCTAAGGTGCTCAAAGACAGTGACGGGAAGTTCGGGAGGATCTTCAGGCAGTGCTGGTGGCACTGGGGCCGTAAACGGTGGCAAAGATTTCACGTCGCACAACACATCGTCGAATCCCTCGGCGCCAACGACCGACAGCTCCGGTCTGTCACCGCACGCAGCATCCAATGTGGGTACTCCCCCGAACAATCACAGCAACCTGACAGCAGCCGCTAACAATACGAATCTTTCGATAAACGTGAACCTGAACAATTTGTCACTGAGATCGCCCAACGGAGCGCACCAGATGCACATGATGGCACCTAGCAACCACAATAGGCATCCAGGCCAGCAAGGTATCCAAAAAATGCCGCTTATACACCAAACCAGGAAACCCCTTCGAGGTCTCTCGCTTTACTGTCGCTAGTAATCATTTTTGTTTCTAGCTAGAAACCAAAATAACTCTCAAATATCACCGACTCTATTGGTGCCATGCTTCAATCGAAATTTCAATGCCAATTATTCAAGATATTCTATGTATTAACTTTGGAAGACACTTGTCCCATTCAATTCAATTATTTTGTAGTTTAAAAAACAAAAACAAAACGGCAGGACCGCTCTTTATTAATTCTTCAGTAGATCATGCGGAGAGAAATTAAAAATGTAAGATTCGACGACGAAAAAATTATTTTTATCAATGAAAATTCATTTAATTATAGAATTTATTTATTATTATTATTTATTTATGATGAATTGAGGTAATGGAATGAGATTTATATTTCTTCCTGCTTTCAAAATTTGAATTTTTTTCCATTTTTTGTTTAATTATCTCAATTCTTCATAAATAAATAATAAATATTTTTTCGTATTGGAATATTAACGTCTAAATTTTACGGTTAACAAAATATTTAAAATTTTTTATTCTACTTTTTTTAATTACTCTTGGTATATACTAGTCTGTATTATCGCATTTTTCTCGATCCTTACATTTTTTCTCTCCGTGCAGAAATGCATGTCTTTATTCACAAACCATCTACCATCTTACTTCGCTGTATATATAAACCAAAAAAATATTATATTAATCAATCACTACAATTAACAAAATGTAGATAAAAATGAGACGCTGTGCAAAACACATTTAGCGTTAATACTCAGTGGCCACGCGGCATCACCTCGAAAGCTGCGAGAGGCAACGTTGTTTATTTATTTATTTTCAACTAAATCAACTAACAGGGTGATGATGCCGCGGGCTAGTTCCTCGCGGGGGGTTTGGTGTACGCGGTATACTTTGTTGCACTGAATGCATCCGTTTGGCGACTCACTGGACACACTGTTGAAAGTATACAGAGAAGAATTATACATGAGTAAATTTGTATTAATTTGCGTGGCCTTTTAGTACTTGCAGCGCCTATCGGAAGATTCGTCAAGCAGAAAAATAATTTAGCTATGTACAAGAGTGTATAGTTTAATATTTTTTCTACTGCGTTTATATAATAACATAGAGGATAAAAATGCTAACACTGGCTTACACTGGCAAAAGCGCATGCAATTTCTCTGAAAATCTCGACCCCCTTTTCTACAATGTACATTTATATTTAATTACCTTGGCCAAAACTCGCCCGTTATCCTCTGTGCACATGTTTATCCGTGTGATATACATGCGTGTGCAAAATTCAACGCATGCACAGATTGACAATTACACTGCTTGTAAATACTTGGTGAAAATTCATGCCGCAGCGATGATTTTTTTTTTTCGAGTGAAAGCCCGGTGGAAAAAAAATTATTAGATGCGGCCAATGAGAATGGCAGATTGCTTTGCAGTATTTGATGCCCGGGCGAGGCTGGCCAAACAACGATAGACAACCTCCAGCCGTGGCTGCCGCGGTCGCTCGCGAGACTCCATCCACGGACACTCACGCAGTGGCCACTTTGCCGCACGCTCGTCACGCCTTCTTTCCGTCAGCTCCCAATATCCCAAAATCTGCAACCGCCACTTGGGGGCCTATTAACAAAAACCTCATGTGGAAGGTAACTAACGACCAACATCTCTCTCGCCTTCCTTCCATTTATTAATTACCCCTTTACTTTTTTTAAAATTTATTTCTTTCTGTCGCTTCGACACTGCACTCTCATTTTTTATCGCACCAATAATCCTATTTAAGGCATTGTCCTGAATTTTTTTTTTGTCTTTTTTTTTTACCGGTTTATAAATCAGATTTTTCAGACGGTATAAATTATTTTAAAATCCAAAAAGTCTGTGAAATACGTTTAACAATTTTTTCCGGATTTTAAAATAATGGAAATTTTCCAAAAAATATATATATATATACCAGATGCCCTTTAGTCACGCAATCTATAAAACCACCGACTTTAAGAAACTTATTTATAAATCATTAGTAACGTGGCTCAGAGGGTCGCGTTGGCAACAGACGCGAGGGAGAGCAGCAGCAGATTGAGCGGAAAAATTGACTGTACAAAAAAAAAAATCCCCCGCGGAACTAACCACCAAAAAAGTGAATTTCCATTTTTTTTTTTTAAATATACATTAGGGTGGCTCAAAAAAAAATCGACTTTTTGTCTTTGAAGTCTCCATATCAAAAAATTATAGTTTATTATATTTTAAGAACATTCTAAAAAAATTCAGCCAGATACAAGCATTTTTAGAGGTTCCTTACAAATTTTGAAATCTCAGTATAGAAAATTTTTTTTACATGAAATATAAATAAATTTTCAAAATTTTCAACTACACTGATTCCGATGTTTTTCGAGTGATTTCTTAATAATACTATTAAGAATTAATTTTTTTCTTTCACAAAATACCTCATAAAATCAAGAAAATAAACAAATGTAACGTTTCATTGTTGATAGCCACAAAAAATGAAGCGAAAAAAGAGAAAAAAAAATTATTTACAATTATATTTCAACCTTTTTTGCAGATTTTACTCGTGTGCAACTTCTAAAAATGCTTGTATCAAATTAATTTTTTAGATAGTTCTTAAAACATAATGAACTACAATTTTTTTTCATCCAAGACCCAAAAAACCAAATAGTCGATTTTTTGCACTACCCCAATATACGCGTCCAAAACCCAAACTACCTACATTTGTTTTCCGCATATAAATAAATGAATTATAATAATTAGTTGAACGCGCTCTCCTCGGTCTGCCAGTGTAAACCTCTCTGCATGAAAAGTAATATGAGAATGGACCACCAAAGAGAAGAAAAAATACATCTATATATTTTTATTCCCACAGAACATTTCTTTTAAGTCGTACTCCCGTGACTCTGGGCACGGAGGGTCGGAGCAAGAGGAGTCCCCAAGGACGCACAACACGATGACCCTGGGGCACTCGGGGCGGACGCGAGATCGTCGGCAGATGAACGAGGGTTTGGAGATTGGAACTAATCGAGCAGGTCGTAGGGCAGCATCACCGTACAATCACACGTACACGGAGATCCGTGACGGCAGAGGTTATCACCAAGGTTTGGGCCACCTGTCACGGAGCCACGTGGGCGAGGATGATCCGGTGTACGAGGAGATTGAGCGGGCCAATGGTGGAATTGAGACAGGAGAGATTCAGGTATCGGACATGTCTGATGAGGACGGCAGGCGGCAAAGCGACATGAGCAGACAATCTTCACGTAGCTATGGTGACCATCGACCTCTCATACCTTATTCGCCGGCCAACGATCGTAATTTAATCCACTACGGCCAGTCTGTCGATCGCAATATGCTGCAGTACGAACCGGCGCAGTACAGCCCTGCTCAGGAGCGAACTCTCAACGCCTGCTGGGAGAAATTGCGCCGACAACAGGCCAAGTACGAGCTGGGCGAGTTGAATCGCAATAACTACGCTCTCACTCAGCAGGACCACACGAGAACTGTCGCAGTCCTCGATGGCCACACTGTCGTCTGCCATTTGCAGCCGCAAACCGACATGTACACTGGACGCGGTGTGCCTCCACCCTCTTACAGCGAGTGCTAGATTATTTCAAGTCCGATAAATAATATTTAAGGCATGTGTGCTTATCCATCTGTAGAGACAAATTCATTTTTAAATACTGCCATTCACTCGATATTCATATCGATCAAACGGATGGATAAACCACAACCTGATATCCATTCTCATGACTCTTTTGGACGTCCTACCTCGGGCATCGACGTACACATCATCCCTTTCGTCCAGCTCAATTTAATGCCGTCTCACCGTTCTAGGTGAAGAAGCACCTTGTCGTTTCCTTATTTTTATTCTTTTTCGCGGGTCGAAATATCATGCCAGGCGTTGAGGACTTGCGAATTGTATGATAAAGACTGCGAGAGAGAGAGAGAGAGATTTTTTTTTATTCACCAACAAATTTTTGTTTTGTTTTGTTTTTTTAATGATGGTTTTCAATTGATTTTGCCCTTCCGGATTTTCATCATGGAAAATTCGAAATACATATCCATCTAATGACTGTGAGATTCATTGTGCAGCTGTGTAGAAATTTTAATATAATTGGATTGGCGATTAATTGATAAATCAGTGATATTTTTGTTGGTGAATTTATTCCGATTGAAAATCGGAAAAAATTAGTTTTTTTTTTTTTTTTCATTCTGTAGAGCGAGTTTTTGTATTATAAATGTATTTTTTTTTTTATGTTTAATTTATAAAAATATTTTAGACAATTGGAAAGAAAGTTTCCAAGGGAATTTGACCTTTTCTCTCTCTCTCTTTCGCTCTCTCCTCCTCTTGTAGATCATGTAAATGATTTTAAACTGTGTAAATTTATAATTGGAACGTTGTGTTATCGTCCCAAAATGTTATTTTTATATAAATAACTGTAGAAAACAAAAAAAACAATATATACATATTATATATATTATAAATATACGGGAAGCGAAATCAAGTGCAGGGGCGTGAAAAATTAATTATTCAAGTAAGTTAATTAGATAGTTGTATTTTTCCAAGCGTCTAAGATAAACGCGAAAACTTAGTCACTGTTTTTTACTCTATTTTTCAAATAGATAGATAATATTCGCGTCTTGCGTACTCAATAAGTTGAATTTAATATACGTACTTTATTTATTTTTTATTAATAATTTTTCAAAGCTATCTCATATATTGTTTCTTCCTTTCTTTTTTTATTTTTACAGTTATGAGACATTAGAAAAAAAAAAAAACAATCACAGTCTCTGTTACACAAAACTCTGTGAAAAAGTTGGATATTTATTTTATTTTTTTTTTTTAACTGACTCGACACCGGCCGAATCTGCAAACAGTGAATTATTCATTTTAGACAATTATAATAGTTAATAAAATGCAATCAAGCTACTGCCGTGTCCTATATATATAAATAATGCTCCCAACGTCTCATTTAAGTGACGAAAAAAAAAAATTAAAACTGTAAAAAAAATCCATCCTTTAGCTAACACTTTGGATAAAGTCAACGGTAATTTATCTCAGTGAAATAAAAAAAAAAGACACACATACACATTAAAAATTGTGCAATGAATAGTTTGTAGTCAATGAGAGGAAAAAAAAAAAAAAAACGTGAAAATACAAAAAAAAAACCCACAAATGTTTTGAATATGTGCACGCATAAAAAAAAAAGTAGCCAAAAGAATTCTTATAATGGTTAAAAACACATTCCGTAATTCCTTGACATAATTTGATAGTGAAATTGAAGAAATAAAAGAAAAAACAAAAAATTTGGTCCGCGTTGTCTGCATATTGAGACGACACAGTACCGAAAAGATAGTGAGAATTTATATAGAAAGATTGACGAGTAAACGAGTGTGTGTATGTGAGAGTGAAGATGAAAAAACCCAAGCAAAAAAAAAAAAGAAAAAACGTTGACACGTTTATGTTACAATTATTGTAGTTACTTATCCCGTTGTCCTTCGAGAATTTATTTCCGAAATAAAAAAAAAGTGTAAATAATGTATATAATGCTTTGTACATGTTGGATACTTGTAATGTAAATGGAGATAAAAAAAAGAACGACGCGTCATAAGTAATTAACTAAATGTGAGATACTTATATAAGCGAAGAGACTAGTTTAATTAATTGACTACAAACAATGGATGTGTTGAAACACACATGTGTAGGATTAATTGTTAAGTCTCGACAGTAATAGGACTGTAAATAAACAATGCAAAAAAAAAAATTACAAATAAAAAATAACTAAACGCCCAAATAATCACTTATCAATGTGACAAAAAAAAAAAAAAAGAAAAAAAATAACTGGCAACCAGTTTTTTGTTTTTTGGTAATTAAAATTAATAAATGGCGTTTTTTTTTTCAATAATAAAAAATAATAATAAAAAAAAAACATGTTATTTTAAGCAATGGAATTTAGTTTGAAATGTTCACAATAACTCAACTCTCTGAAATTTATCAAGTAAAATAAATCATTATATACATAAAAAAAATAATATAAATTTAATTGATTTTATTCACACACAATATCACAAAATACTATCTATATAGCTTAGCAATAAATTAATAATGTCATCAAACTTGTTTGTCTGAGCGACGTCGAGAGGCGTCAAGTTGAAAGCATCCACGCAATTGACATCAATCAATTTATTTTTTAATATATATTCAATTACTTGAATATTACCAACTGTGACTGCAATATGTAAAATCGATTGTCCGACAGAGTCGATTTTTTTTAGATTAATCGTATGATTTATTAAGCAGAGAAAAGTCATAAAATTCATACTCTTCACTGCATCAAAAATGGGCGTACATCCTGCTGAATCTGTGGTTTCTTTTAATTCCGCACACTTGGAAATTAATATATTGATTGCCTGAATACACCCGTGAAAGGCTGAAATAATTAAAAATGTAAAAACATGGCAAGATGAAGCAGGAATAAAAAAATTACCTGCAATGTGTAAAGTCGTGCGACCGTTATTAGTTGAAGAAATAACTAAATTTGGTTCTTTTTCTAATAAAACCTGAATAATATCAGGATTACCAACTCTAGCGGCAATATGTAGTGGTGTCCATCCATCCTTATTGCGTATTCCACCACTTGCACCGGCGTTTATCAAGTTGGTAACGCATTTGAATGCTTTTGATCCGTCTTTTGTGCATGCCAGCATCAGCGGAGTCCAATCAGCACGTTTCAAGGAGTCTATTGAAGCGCCTAAATGCACGAGAAAGTAATTAAAAATTAGTCCATTGTCTAGTTGATTAGTTGGATGATCTGTTAGGTCAAGTTATTACCCTGTTTAATTAGAAATTCAACGATGCTACTTTGAGAAAATTGTGCTGCTTCATGAAGAGGTCGTTTCATATCCTTGTTGGTCACGTCAACTCGAAAATCCGGCTTTGTCCAGTTGTTGCACAGATAATCTGTGATTTCAAGATATCCCTCACGTGAAGCAATGTGCAGTGCAGTGTCTCCGGACACCTCATGACGATACACTGTCCAGTCGGTAACGTGGTGTTGCTCGGAGAGTGCTTTTAATCGATTTAAATCACAGCGCTGTGTTGCACGTAAAAATTCTTTTGATATATTTGATGTATTCATGGTTAAAAAATGTAAATTCTAAAACCCGGCACTGCCAGCCAAATCAACGTGTACGTGTGCAGGACTGGGTCAGTGGCACTGATGGACTGCGCGGAAAACACCGAAAAACGCCATTTTGGCGCCACCTAACGACGAAATTTGGAATCATTAACTGATATGACATGACTATAGTCATGACGCGCGATAGTTTCAAGTCGGGAAACTAAAAAAATATCACTTTTATACCTGTTAAAAAAGGTTTAACTCTGAAATTCCTTTAAATCGAGTAGAAACATTGAAAATACATGATGAAACCTCTCAGCTATATCACCCCGCCTGATTTAAAAAATGTGCCTAGCGTATTGTAGAGGTGAAAATACATCGAATGGCGTATGAAAAACCAAAATCAATTAATATCTTCCTTTTGAAAGGCCCGTTGGAAGGTCAAAATCCCCCAAAAATCACCATTTCTTCGTGTTATCTTTCCTGGATGACCTCGCCAGATTAACTAGATGTTTCCAGCGTGTTTAGCAGATGAAAATACATCAAATGGCGTATAGAAAACCAAAATCGGTCAATATCTTCCCAATGAAAGGCACGTCATATGATCAAAATCCCCCAAAAACGACCAGTTCATTGTATTATCCATCCTTAATTGATATCTTAATATCTCTACCCAATAAAATGCATGTCAAAAAACGCTGAGATTCAGGAAAAATAACTATTTCCTCTATAGATATCCATGCAATATAGTGTTAAATGTTTCGCTTCACAATGATATTTTTTCTACAGTCAGTTTATAGACTCCTAAAAATACCCAACAAAATCTACAACCCCTTTACATCGCTTTAAAGACCATTGCTTATACTGTACAAATCCTAAATTCATGAAAAATAGTCATCTATCACGTCATTAATGCCAAAAAGGCGCATAAGTAAAATTAACTTGATGTTTAGAATTAAAATATCTTTAAAACAACTGTAGATGGAAATTTTTTTCAAGAAATCTTTTTTGTAGAGAATTTTATAATCTACAAAAAAGATAGTTAACAAAATTTATGTAGCTTACATCCTTATCAAGATATTATCACAAATAAAAAAATCAGATAAATTTACACAGGAAGCATTCGATAAAAACGAACTCTGCTCTGATGTGAATTTCTCATTTTCTTTATCGACAAAGACCGTCGAATAGCGCCCTCTGATTGGGATAAACTCAATTTCTAAATAATTTTTAAAATGTCAAGTTGATTAAAAAAATTTTAAACCAATTAAAAAATCATATTAAACATTTTTAAAAGTTTTGAAATATTAAAATGATTTTTTTCTATTGGGAAAAAACACGATCTGTGAATTTATCGTGGGAAAAAAATAGATCAAGGTATTCTCAATATAGGAGAAACGATCTGATAATCGCTTCTATAATGTATGTCATGTACACTCTCTAATATTAGATTCAAAATTAGTAGGCTTATAAAAATCGAGCGATTATTTAAGTGTATATATTAGCGTCACGAAGCATGAAAAACTAGGATAATGCCGATCGATATCTCTAGAGGACATCCTCTCTCTTGCATGAGTCAAACAATGGCTCAAATTATCAAAGAAATTACAGACAACGTGTGCACACATTAATATTATATTGTCATCGCGCTGTGTGATGTTTTACGCCAAGGCCACAGTCATCATCCACTAGAATATTAAATTTAAAAAAATATCCAACCGAAACAAATACGTGGGAAGGTATAAACTGCTGATGGATATTTATACAATCATTTTTATAAATATCTGATGATCCTAGTGATAATTATTACAATGCATCAATAAAATTCGATATAAACACACACCTCCTTCATCCTGTGTTTTTTTTATTTTTCTGATAATTGCAAAACGTGATTAACCGCCTCTGCGTCATAGTTTCATGATGCTAACTCTTTTTTTTTCACAAATTACTATAATTGTCCATAAATCACACTTGTCACCAAGGTATTTTTGCAAGAATGCAGCATTTTCTGTCGAGAACAAAAATATACAACCACATAATAGCGATTTATCGACCTTAAATACCAATTAAAAAAAAAATCCTGATTCACCTGAAGCCATAATTTCATAAACATTTCCATGAAAAAAACGAAAAAAAAAAAATTTATGCCACAAAAAAATGTTTCTCTTTTTTTCAATTGATTCATTGAAAAATAAATAGTATTTTTTTTTTAGTATTCTCGTACGTATAAACAAGTCAGGACATACATGTCTCTATCGATCAAGGTCAGAATTTGTGCATGTCGCCGACAAATCGGCCTTGTTATTTACACAATTCTTATGGTTGTACGTGCGTGGAATACTTTAGAGTCAAAAAAAAAAATCTTTCATCATTCCCCGAATTAATGCACAAATTTTCATCTGATAAGTGAAATAATTTCAAGTTAATTAAATTTATCTAGACCATGGTCTTTGATAACGATTTTTATTGACTTTCACCATCAGGCTTGTATATAAAGCCGAGATATATGAGAAATTAGTCATCCGGTGTCATCATCGATTTTCTACCGAAGAATTCAGGAAATCCCGACAGAAAGAAAAAAAGCAGAGGATGAATCATCAATATATGTGAATTCGTCGAAGTTTCGGACGATGCCTCATTCAGTGTTCACAGAGATTATACTCTAGTCCTTATTAAAACAAGATAAAAAATTTTTTTTCTCATTATATTATAATCAAAAGAATTTTTAAAAAAAATTTACACTCTAACTTGCGAATTTAAATCGTCCTCATTATAACAAAAAAAAACTTTATCAGAGAATATCTCGCAAACTGTGCATTTAACGTAAAAAATGTTTATAACAAAATTTTTTAGTTATTAAATTTTCTACAACTTTTATCTGAAGCTTTTTTTCGAAAACCTTCAAATTTTAGAAATATCTTCAAATTATCAATTGCAGAGTGGTAAATTAAATTACAAAAATGGTTCTCAATGTTTTTTCGAAATGGCAGGAATTCCGGGGTCGATATCCGCGGCGCAAAATTCGAGTACACGCATATGCTACAATTTTTTCACGTTTTTGTAAAAAATTGACAAAAGGTATAAGAGGAAAAAGAGCTAAGCGCCTGGAGGATGAAAGTGCTGTACAGTGCGCGGGGTCGGGGTCGAAATACAAGCAGTAGCATCAGGCAAAAGCCTCTACTCGGCCGTTGTCACGGTCGCCACGGTGACTATATCACACGATGACAGAAAAACTGGTGGGGGCATCACGCATCAGGGTTTCTGACAAACCCCCACGCAAGCTATGGAAACATGGTATACGAAGGAACAAAACGAGCGCGTGCGCTATTGAAAAAATTCCTGGTATGTCCGCAGGAGACCAGGAGAGTCGCCTGTTATTTCCTTTGAGGATTCACTGCGAGAGTTGCCCTGGCGCGCGTCGTGCAGTGTGTGCATCAGCGTCCTGTCTGGCGAAGCGTTGTGCGCACGCATCCGAACGCACTGCTCTCGCGTGTCGACGCGAGAGATCGCCGCGGATTTTAACGGATTTTTTTCGTCGCACATTATTCAATTTGGATCCCGGCTGTTTTACATAATTACCACGCGCCCGAGGTGGACAAAAACGTGTAACATCTCGCGCGCGTGTGAGTCAGCTCTCCACTCCTCGGACAATTCCTCCACTCGGATATACAGCCTGGAAATAACAAATCAACGAGTGACCGCGCGCGCGGTCAAACAAAAACACACGTTGAGAAGGGGAAGAAGCGGAGAAGGAGCCGAAGAGACAAAGAAACGCACAACAGAGAAGCAGTATAGAAGAGGAAGTGAACGAAGGAATATCTATTTCGATTAATTCTCCTGCCTCATTACAAGCCCAGAACACGTTTTTCGCTTGATTTGCTCGTGCCCCCGGTTATCGTACAGTGTGTGTGTGTGTGTGTGCAAGTCAGGACACTAAATAACCGATAAATCTTTCCTTCGTTTATTGACTTTCATGGCTAAATAAATGCCTCAAGTGATGTGTATTAAATAAGCAGACTTTTTTCCAATTCAGTGGTAATTATTTGATGTGTTGTGAATGTGAGTGAGTCGATCATTTTCGAGGGACTCAGGGTCACGCAGACAATGCTTTTGTGAGTTTTATGGTGCTAAATAACCGTTGCAAAATGACCTTCCACGACCCGGCGTTTATGCAAATTACTCACACACGTGGTCGTCGCATCGTTAGACGCCATCAGCCCGTTGAAATGCCTTCAAAAATTTTCTGCCTCATGGCAGTGTTGCACTTGATGCCGACAGTCTCATCCTCGATAGGTGAGTTGTCGTTAAATATTTAATAAGAAATAAATTTTTTTATGTTTGTTAGTAGGGTATTGTGACCTTGTAAAAAAATATTACACAATAATATGCTTGAAAAATGGCACTGTCGTGGTGTTTTGACGTTCGTTTGAATATAAATCAAATTTTGAGACAATTATTAACCGTAAAACTGGTGCGGGATTAATATTTATCAAATAATACTTGCAGAGACAAAATCCAGTCATTATTAATGTTAAGTCAATAATTTATTTACGTAACTCATCACAGGATGCACGTTCGTATATGCATTCTCCGACGAAGAAACCTACAAAATTGATGATGGCTATAGTGTAAGAAAAAAAAAATTATGTAACGATAAAGCTACACATTAGCCGGTGTCTATTATTGATATAGCCACTAGAATAAATATAATGATACGATGAGAGAGGCTTGAAATAATTTTATTAAAAAATCCAAACACGCGCGTTGGAAATTCACAAGCTGAAAGTCGCGGACAGGAGAATTGACTTTCATTTGGCGCATGTCAATGGAATATAAATGCATCAAATGTCGATTATCACATATAGGCATAGTGGGAGAGCACATATAGTGAATGGCTATAAAGAAAGTACCGGAAATGTGAGTTGCACTGCGAGGACCGTGACCTAGAGATTAAATCACAGTGCATTGTCCGGACAAATATTTTTTTTTCCCCGATAGAAATCTTCTGCTGAATGCAGATGATGGTCAATCCAGTGACTTAACCTGACTGTAATCAATTATTCGCGACAGGATGTGCCGGTTTCTCAACCTGCCAGATGCAATGCGCGGAATTTCGATCCTAATATCACTCCAACAATTAAAAAAATAAATAAAATATTACATTCATTTTACAATGGATATGATAAAGTTAAAAAAAAAAGTTATTTTTAATAAAAAACAATTTTTTTTTTGCATTTAAAAATTTTTCACAAGGTCTACTCACAGCTTGAATAAATTTTTTTAAGTAAAAAAATCACGATATCATCATTTTACATTGAATATTATAAAATTAAAAAAATTATCTTGAATATCAACAGTTTGAAAAATTCTATGGATTAAAAATATTCTACTTGCCAGGAATTCTAAAAAAAATTTTCAGGTGCACTCATATTTTGAAGTAATTTTTTTTTAAATTGAAAAAATAGTGCATCAAATATTGTGGAGATAAAAAATTATTTTGGTTGAAAAAAAAAATTTTTTTTTATCGGTTTAAAAAATCTTTGGTTGAAAATTGCACTTATCAGAGCTTCTGGAAGGATTTTTAGGTGCACTCATCCCTTAAATAATTTTTTTTAAGTTGAAAAAATAAGATATAACCATTTTGTTTCATATATTAGTTATTTTTTATTATATTGTTTATCACATTTTTATTTTTAACGACAGCTCCGTTTCTTATCTGCTATATCGAATGTAATCAGCCAAAGCTAATAGAACCCAGTTTTTTCCAATTAAACGGTAGACTCACTCGCCTGACGAAAATGTGACATGATGTCCAACGTGCAATAAAACAACCAATAGAACAACGACATCCTTCACCTCCCAAAAAAAAACCAACGCTACCACAAGTGCGCTCACATCTCGTGGCTACTGTGGAAGCACAATCAACTGTCTTGATGTCCCGAGTAAAAATAATTTTTTCTGGGGTCGTCCAAATCGCGTCCAAATGCCGTCCGAAACGTTCACCAAATGGACGCGATTTGGACGGCATTTGGACGCGACCAAACCACGTCCAGATCGCGTCCGAATACCGTCCAAATCGCGCCCAAATGCCGTCCGAATCGTGTCCAAATGCCGTCCAGATCGCATCCCAATTTTGTTTTATGTCTATATATATAAAATAAAAAATTATATTTTTAGGATACATCAAATATTTATATAATTATATGGCAACATATTATCATTAAAAAATTATTATGAATATGATAAGATATTTATGGTACATAGCATTTTACTAAAAAAAAATGGGGTATTTGTATCCCGCGTATACCCACACTTAGTAGGTTTTTACGCGGCCTTTTTGCTTTCGTATTCTTTGGTAACGTTGTCTGCCTTTTTAAGATTTTTTTCCGTAGCTAACGAATAGATCACAGAATTAGAGACCTTCGTATCTCTTATCAAGAGAATGGTCAATCTT